>DWCF01002146.1:0-25550 GCA_018230265.1 Delias oraia | reverse complement strand
CTGCGGATAACCTCATTTCTGATTTTATCTCGCAGCGAGACTCCGAGCATTGCCCTCTCCATAGCTCGCTGAGTGACACTGAGCTTCTCCATTTAAAGAAAAATAACAAAAAAATATTCCTTATAATTTAATTTACAATGCATACTTAGTAGCTCTTATAAAAGACAATCATAAATATTTATACTTTTATCTTCTGATACTGAAACAATTTTGTTACTTTCTGCATTAAATCTTACTCCCCAAACCTGTAAATATAAATTGATCATGAACATTAAAGTAAATATTTCACACTAATATTATATTGTTATAATAAATTCGAAGTAGGTGAAGCTTACCTGGTCATTGTGTTCCTTATAAACATGTTGGCACTGCATTGTATCTAAGTCCCAAACTCGTACAGTTCTATCAGAACTGCCAGATACAAATCTTTTGCCATCAGGTGAAAATGCTACAGAAAGAACCCAAGATGCATGCCCAGACAAGGTGCCTGCCAAGTTTGCATGTGCTCTAAAAGCAGATTATAACATTATTCATATAATGTTTTACTGAATATATAAGCAGTAGTTTAGTTTTATATGTCATTATGTTTTGAAAGTATGAGAGATTTAAAAATATTGAGATACAATTAATTTATACAAAAAATATAATTAATATCACAAACAGTTCTTATAACCTACACATCATAGAGTTTCATATGACCGTCATCAGATGAAGTCAATAATAATTGTGAATCAGGGGAGAAGCACAAACTTCTAATAGGCTTAGCATGTCCCTCTAATGTATGAACTAATTTTCCTTGTGCCACATCAAAAATTGTAACAATTCCATCTATGGCACCACTTGCAATATATTTACCATCGGGGCTCTAAAACATACATTACTTTAAATTAAAATTATGTAAACACATCTTTAAACATTAAATTTATTGATTGTAGTACTTACATATGCAACACTTAATGTAAATTTACCCCTTGTGTCTAATGTCTGTTCCAATTTACCAGTTTCAACAGAGAAGATAAGAATTTTTCCAGCATTACTACCTGATACAACATTCTTTCCATCTGGGGAAAAATCTAAAGTCCATACGTGGGCTACACCAGTTTCCATTGCTTTTAATTTCTCTCCACTTTCTATATCCCATAATATCAAAGAACCATCTTGAGAACTGCTGGCCAATGCTAAAAAATATTTTCATTTAAATGGAATAAATATAAAGACTATGCTTATAAAAGAAGCCATAGATAAAATAGTTAGTTATATTTTTACATAATATTTCCAATTTAAAAATTACTTACTCTTCCCATCAGGACTAGGTGCTACCGATATAACACCTAAAGAATGACCTTCTAGTTGGTGTTTCACTTCCAGTTTACCATCAACTAGCTGCCAAACTTTGACTATATCATCTAGTCCTCCAGTTATTATATAGCTTTTTGATGCTTGTTGTTCATGATTTGAATCTCTTTAAATATTTAAAAGAATAATTATTCCAAAACAATTTTCTTAACAGTAATTTTTATCCATAATACAGAAAATAAATTAAACTGCCAATGTGAGGTTACAGAGTAATGTACATACTGCGAATTTTCATTGTTTTCTATATTTTCCTTGTCATCTTTCTTCGTAGGCTTTATTTCACTCCACCCACAACACCAAATAGCATCATCATGTGCACTTTCTTTTTTTAATGCTACGTAATACTGAAAATAAAATATAACATTCTATTCAATTCTTAGTTGCTTGCCGGTACATACGAAATATAATAATAATCAAATATGACATACAAGAGTCGTTATAGACATTTTTTATTTAAATATTCTTCAAGATACCTACAACAATTTAATGTAAAGTTATATAAATATTAAAATATACAACTATGATATTATTCAAACTAGGCTTTTTCAAAATCTAATAACACTAGATGAGGAACAATTGAGTAATAATTATTTGACATTAACTGTCATTGCCACATTTTAACGTAGAAGTGAAAAAAAAGTTCCGTCAAATGAATATTATAAAAAACAAACGGAGGAACAGGCTTGCTTCAACCACTTTAAACTCTATACTTTTTATAAGAAAACAATTAAAGATTTTAATACGAAATTAGCATAAATATATATTGGCAGAAGATGTTCTGACCAAAATCACTAAAACTTTCAAATTGGCGAAAATGGGGTGAGATAAATTTTTTTATGAACATGTATAACATATACATGTTCATATATACATATCTATATATACATAGATCTATTTGTAGATATAGTTTGGTTATCATTATTAAATACTTTATTAAAATGTTTAAATTTACACCTTATTTTGTTACCATAGAGTAATTTGAAATATTTAGTTGCAGCGGATTTTTAGTTAGTCT
This sequence comes from Delias oraia, assembly GCA_018230265.1. NCBI lineage: Eukaryota > Metazoa > Arthropoda > Insecta > Lepidoptera > Pieridae > Delias > Delias oraia. The sequence continues at coordinate 23,179 of DWCF01002146.1, read as the reverse complement.
TTATTTTTTAATCTAGAAACTAGCAAGTGGCAACACTGTTGGCTTGGGATTTATGAGTTATAACTGTCGATAGTAGTGTTGTTGAGGTTTCTTTTTCTATTTCATGATAATTACGTACCAATTTAATTAATAAATTAAATTTTAATTTATATCTCGAATTATATTTATGTTATATGAAATTATATTACTATAAGTTATTATATTATTATTAGTTCAAAGTTTTTGTAACCTTACAAAATGGCAATGTCAAAATCGACTAATACATATAATCGACAAAATTGGGAAGACTCAGTAAGTAAAATGTACCATCTGTAGAGTAAAATAAACTCTATACAAGTAATTTAATTATAATTGTAATTTTCAGGACTTTCCTATTTTATGTCAGACATGCCTTGGAGATAATCCTTACATACGAATGGTAATAAAATAAATACATTGGTAAATAGTTAGCAAATGTACAAGTTTAACATAGTTCTAATTATAACTATTATTACAGACAAAAGAAAAATATGGAAAAGAATGTAAAATTTGTGTGAGGCCCTTTACTGTATTTCGTTGGTGTCCAGGTGCTAGAATGCGTTTTAAAAAAACAGAAATATGCCAAACTTGTTCCAAACTTAAGAACGTTTGCCAAACATGTCTTCTAGATTTAGAATATGGTTTACCAATTCAAGTAAGAGACGCTGCTTTAAAAATCCAAGATGATCTACCTCGTAATGAAGTAAATAAGGAGTATTATATTCAAAATTTAGATAGCCAAATGTCAAAGTTTGATTCAACTCAACCCAGCAATTCTTCTTTAAAAACTAAAGGATCATCTGACTTGCTTTTACGGCTAGCAAGAACTGCACCATATTATAAAAGGAACAGACCCCATGTATGTTCATTTTGGGTGAAAGGTGAATGTCGGAGAGGTGAAGAATGTCCTTATAGACATGAAAAGCCAACTGATCCTGATGATCCTTTAGCTGATCAAAATATCAAGGATAGGTGAGGCACATTTTGTCTTTTTAAAGAAATTCCAATGTAATAAAATCAAAGTTTTATTGCTTTCTTAATCTTAGCCATTATTAAGTTTCATATTTTTAAATCATTGTATCATTATTATAATATACCCTTGTATTAAATCTCAGATATACGCATGTTGTGCCTGCAAATAATGAACAACTAGTAATATTTTTTGCTTAGATACTATGGTGTAAATGATCCTGTTGCTGAAAAACTAATGCGTCGTGCTGCAGCAATGCCTGCTTTACCACCACCAGAAGATGGGACAGTAACTACATTGTATGTTGGAAATTTACCTGATAATATCACAGAAGATGAACTCCGAGGACATTTCTATCAATATGGTGAAATAAGGTAAGCAATTAAAAATCAATTTTTTTTCATTAAGCTTAGCACTTATATATAACAATATCCAACAATTTTTTTCTTAATAGAGGCTATGTGATGTCTACAATAAGCAGCATGATGAAATTGTGTCAGCCCTGTTAACTCTTAAAATTCATATTTACATCTGGTTGTGTCAATGTGCATCTGTCGTGTCAATGAGCTTAAAAAAGCCACATACAGATTAGAGGGCACTGTTAATATAGAAAAAGATTGCATGTCTACAATAATAATAAAGCAAAAATAAAAAATATTATTTCAAAAATAATTTAATGCTAACATAACTTGGAATTTTTTTCATCTACATAAATCCACAGTAAAAATAAACCAACCAATCATAAATAATAATTTTTCAGGCAACTTACGTTAGTCCCTAGGGCACAATGCGCCTTTGTTCAATACACTACAAGGAGTGCAGCTGAACATGCTGCAGATAAGACCTTTAACAGATTAGTGATTGGTGGGAAAAGACTTACAATTAAATGGGGAAAATCTCAAGGTAAAATATTAATGAATGATCATAATATATTAAGTATACATAGAAAGAAATATGGCAATACTTTTATCACACTCAAACCTATAAACTTGAAATGTGATTATTATTTAATAATTTAATTACTTGTAGGCCGTCAAGGAATTAATGATAAAATTGAAATGGCACCTCCACTTGAGCCTGTTCCTGGTTTGCCTGGAACATTACCTCCGCCACCAGCATATTTGCATCCATTTCCACCTCAGGTATGTATGGACTACTTTTTTTTTGGGGAGTCTGTTTCTACAGGGGAGTCCATTTCTACACAGTAATATTTTGATGGGCTAAAGATTTATGCTAACTCGAGCCTCTCCACTAGTGCATGGTCAGATAGTTTCTCACCGATTCTCGCCCCAGTGCGAGATTAGGTAAGGGCATATAGCATTCACACTTCAGTCAATGCTCACTCCCACGCAGTAACTATTTTTAAACTACAGTGTAATTTCTTTTTGTGTATATTAAAATTACTTAAAATAGTTCTTAAATTGAGTTGTCAAAATAGTGCCATCACCACTTGAGAATCTATAAAAATAATTGTGACAGCAATGTTTTATTACAATTTTGAATTCTGCAGTGTCTGTCTGTTGAATCTTCATGAAGTTATTATGAAATGATAGATACATAAACAAGAGTTTTATTTCTCACTAGATACCGCCGCCAAACCGGCCCAACGATTTCTTCAACCTGCATCACTATGGTGGACCATGGGGTGGTTGGGGTGGTCCACCCCTCCCACCAGGTCCGCCCGCTATGCCACCAGGACCACCAGGAATGCCTCCAGGTCCACCTGGAATGCCCCCAGGTCCGCCTGGCATGCCTCCAGGTCCACCGGGAATGCCTCCTGGTCCGCCACCAGGTCCACCCATATCTCTGCATTATCCAAGTCAAGATCCAGCGCGATTGGGTGCTCATGCGCACGCGTCTGTTCCACAAAATTAAATTTAGTAATAAGTTTAATAAAGTATCTGTCATAGCCAACTATTATTTCTCTTTCACTCATCGTCATTTCAACTTATCACGTTTTTACGAGAAAAGAACAACTGGCTTGCTGTGATCCGTCATAATCGCCGATATGTGAATGCGTTTGGATACTTATTTTTATAAAATTTAAAGTCAATGTTAATTTAAGTGTAGTTTTAGGATGGACTTTCAGATTTTATACTGTCATTCAATTCTTATTTTTATTATACATAGTTAAAGTTTGTTAAGACAAAATAAACTAAGTAAACATTAGCATATCTTTGATGTACCCTTGGGCATGGTTTTGTATAAAATAAGATTTATGAATATAAATAGTAAATATAATATACAATAATATAATATAAAATATATATATAAATAGAAAATTAATAGAAGAAAATAAAATTAAGTAAATTTTGTAGAGTTTTTAGTTTTTTTCTAGTAAGTTCTAAGTACACAAATTATACATACACTATGTGTGTTTTAAGAAAATAAAACAATGTTTTATAATTTCTATATTTTTCTTGTTGTTGTCATAGTTATTAATATAAAAGCACAGTGCTATAAAAAAGAATTTCATGTGATAAAATTGTGATGAACAATCAAATTATTGAAATAAAATCAATCAATATCTCAAAAGATTTGTATTGTTACAATTTGTTGGTCTGTCATCTATCATATATATATATATATATATACTAGTGGTCCCTGCAGACATCGTCCTGTCATTTACGCCACCAACCCAATCCACATAAAACCCGAAATAGAAAAACATTCCATTTTTATAGTCGAATAAAAGTATCCTATGTTATATAATTATTTTCAGAATCTATTTATTACTACCAAGTATGCGTGCATTTGAAATAAATTATAAATTTTTGTTGTAGTTATGGTTCACTATTTTGGTTGTAATGGCTTACACATAAGATATAGATATATACCGGTGCGGGCGTTTTGGTAGAGCTACTTAAGATAAACATTTTCATCATACATATACATAAGTATGTGTAAATTCAACGATTCAGCGCACGGCAGAATAGGTCGATACTGCATTTACCGTCATATTTTGGACAATCCACACAATCATCAATAATAATAAAAAAAATATAAATAAATCAATATATATTTATAAATTGTAGCCTATGTTGTATTCTGATGTATAAGCTATATTATAAAGTCTCATTAAAATCTATTCGGTAGTTTTTGCGTGACAGAGGGGCAAAAGACATCTATTCTTCCATACAAACTTTCACGTTTCTTATATATATTAGATAGATAAATCAATGCCACTTTTCGTTGTAAATTTATAGCTCAAGAACGGGTTCACTTATCCAAACCATATATTTAGACGTTATTCGGACTAGTTAGTAGATGGTTTACGTGAAATTTGCACAAAATCGGTCCAGCGGTTCTTTATTTATCACATTTTGTAACAAATGAATTTAATATAGCGAAGTACGTCCTGGGTCGCTTGTCTGAAAATAAAGTATTTTATCGCATGGACGGCTCAGCAGTAACACTACGAGGTGAGTAGTAAGTATCGGAAATTAGAGATTAAAATAATATAATATTTATTTTTATTTGGGCGTCAACGTAATTTACTTATGAATAAGTTTACACCGTTCCCAAAGCGCTAGTGCAGAAGAAACGACAAAAAACTGTAACAAGGCATTTTCTCCAATAACGCATCTTTTGCCTGTTGGTTTGCGCGGACTCTACGCATAGCCCTACTTTATTTGACTTTATTTTTGTCCTCTAGGGACGCTATAAGCTCGTTGTTAGCTGGGGTGATGGAATTGTCCGTGAGAGACGTAGCTATGGCAGCGCGCAATAGTACGAAACGTGCGCCTCTAGAGAGAGACGCAGCTATTGCAACGCGTAACACTCGCTAGATTTTTACCTCTGAGCGATGAGAAAGCCGGTGAGAGTGAGTCTAGAAAGAGAAGCTATTGACATACACGACGCTCTTACAATTGAACACTCGCACTACATATAAACACGTACATATTGCAGCAAGCTCAGAGCGCGCCGGTTTCAAATGAGTTGTGATGGAACTGGAAAAACTTCCGCTGAACCTCTATATACGCGGTATCTCCTATTAATTATACTGTAACTTGAACAAAATACAAATTCCCTACGAGACGTTGATAAGAATATTTATTCCATGTAAGTAACTCGAATTTCATAAATGAGATTCTAGAAGTCGTTTTATTAATGTTTATAAAGTCTAATTGTTGTTCAACTGTAACTCCACAAATCGACAATTATTCCTATAAAGCGCACCTTTGTAAATCAAAGTTTTAGCAAATAAATCCTGTTTCTTGAAAACTCATTAAGTCGATTTTTTTTTAGCATTTCTCTTGATATTCGAGTTATCGAGATCCCACTGTAGTATTCATCATCAACATATCATGTCCACTGCTGGACATAGGACTCCCTCAAAAATAATAATAAATCCCACTGTAGTAAATTATAAGAATTTTTTAACCAACCTTCAAAAAACTGAGGTCATGATGAAAAAAAAACACATTGTAGAAATTATAGTTATTATTAATCATAAGTTTATAACATGACTTAATTGTTAAAAAACAGTTAAACAAGATAGTAGCTATGCCTTCACTTACCATTATCTGGGTAAGGACGGTCTGATAATAATTTACATTAAACTAGGCCCAGATATATTTTATTGTTTCAAAATTTTGCTTAAAATACCAAATTAACAATGTATTTTAAAATTGGCCCAAGACATATAGATTGTTTATCAATAATTGAGTCCAAATGATTTAAAGTCTATAGAATTCTTATATGTCAGAGAATCCTCCGAAATAATAATGGACAATTGGATGTTATGTAAAAATCTTTGCGAAAAGCCAATTTAATAATACGTCATGCGAGTTATAATTGATCTAATGTTCAAATATTAATCATACAATATATTTTGACTGCCTTTAAGTCAATTATTTATGTCGCGTGTTATCAATAATGCTTCGAGAATAAACCCGGACGAGAACTTTAAAAACACGATTGAAAAATCTAAATTTCTTTTCCCATAATATCGCCTTTTAAATCAGGCACATGTTATTACTGTTATTGTCCTTTCCATACTAATTTTGAGAACACTGTGCATATAACTAACAAATCAGCCAAATATGTAAAATGTGCAGATAAGGAATTCATGAACTTGTTCTTGCGTCATCAGAAGCAGAGTCACGTGACTAGGCAACCCTTAAAATATTGTGTAGATAAGTCTTGTGCACATCTAATAGTAACACACGCCAAGATACACACAAAATTAAGTAACAATTCAAACGCACATATACTATGGTATGACCCCGTTTCATAGGTAGCATGAAGTTTTCAAGAAATTGTTACAAAACTTTAAACCGAATAATATAATAAATTAACAATTTCTAACCTCACCTAAAATAAAATCAAACATACTTATAAACGAAGCAATTGCTATAAATCTAGAATATATCCGTCTCTGAATTTTAAAATAAGTTTTTATAATTAGAGAACATCTATTTGCACTGCATGCAAACACATTTTTCATATACAAAGTTATATTAGATTTACAGTATGGCAGAATGATGAAGAATATTTGAAAATTATTGAAATACAATCGATCAATTTCAAATAGGATCATAATTTTGAAATACTACTTGTTAGCACTGTCTAAAATGACAATAAGTTATTTAAATTTTGAGTCGAGAAACTTCGCATACATTATTTAGCTGTGAAACGGGTCTCTCATAATAATACAACGTTCTCGAAGAGTCGATAAGCAATATATACACTGGCCCGAAGTGGAATGTAAATTTTGAAATGTGAAACCAAATTCGAATCTAAAAAATTATGCACAAATATTATCTTCCATAATAAAATTGATATATCAAATTATTTATGCCTCAGAAATGCAGTGACATTTGGGAGTTCTTAAATATTTAAAGCGTCTGTAAGCTCATGTGTTTAAAATAAATCTAGCGAAAAATTATGTTTCCGTTTCAGCGCAAAATATTAATCTGAATTACATAATCAGTTTGCAGTTATCAGTATTTCATTTAGATTGAATATAAATTACAATTAACAAGCGTGCTTAACAATTTTAATTAAATATAATAGCTTTGTCATAATGCATTACTAACACTTAAAATTTAAAATTATAGGAGTCCTATGGCATGTATTCCAAAATGGAAATTGTTTCATCGCAACAGCCATCCAAACTGTCAGATATTGTCCTATAAGAGATTTAGTGATTTTAAAAGTAAATTTCAATTTGATTCTCATTTTGGAATACGGCCCTCGGCCTGAGCGTGCTCTCATTTTAGATATATTGGGTCTTAAAATTTCTTTTTAGTAAAAATTAATTTAACATTTAACCTTCTACTTTGACACTGGCCACACTCAGACAGAAACATAGATAATATTAAGTTTTAAATATAATACAATTTCGTGATATTTTTCACACATATACTTCCTCGCCATGTCCAGTGGTCGAGTCTGTCTGAAAAAAAGGAATAATGATTATTACAATAATTAGTAATATAAATCCTGGCTATTTAAAAATATATTTTATGCTTTTATATATTCGCTGTATTCACTGAATTTCTCTTATGAAGAACATAACAACGAACTGCCACATTTTACGTGTGTTTCATTCAATATTAACAAAAAAATTATTAATATGGATAATTTTTGACCTGAATAAAACTTCAATCACGTTTACATTCCAACGCAATTCTGAAAATTAACAACCGTTTACGCCGAGGTAACTCAGCATTATCAATAAATATTTTCTATTTGTAGGCACCGGATGCTGATCATTTGGATCCTGCCCACAACGCAAATGATAATTGAAACATACGAGATTTCACTTCACATATTAAGGAATTTATTTTAATTTTACTATTTTTTAATAATATACATAGTATACAATTATGAATAATTTCTTACACATATATAAGAAAATAAAAATAAATCAAATTAGTGTTGCAATAATTGTATTGGGAGAGATATGCTAAAGCATATGCGGACGCACTAATTGGGCCGACTCGTCCGAAGTGATATCACGGGCTAACAGATTACTAAGAATGAAACGGTACTTGTACTGTTTCGCAGAGTGAGCGAGGATATCAGAGGCCCTTAAAAGTGCCGCTTTAGCGTCGTAAAAAGCAGGCAACAACACCAATGCGCGTATTGAAACGCAGTTGCAAAAAAAAATTGTACAACGTTGTACGGATACCTTACCTTCTAATATCTGTTCGCGTTGGCATTGATCTGAGCGTTGACGGCGGCTGCCGCGGCGTTGGAGGCTGCGGTCTGCACGTGCTGGTTGCGGAGGATCTCCGTGGTGAACTCGGCCTGGGCCTTCGCGAGGGACGCGCCCGTCGATCGGTAGATACGGTGCACCTGTAATTTTTTTTTCATTAAAGGGCGTTGTCGAGTAATCCTAAGGTAGTGGCGAGGCGATTTGAGCCTCGATTTCAGAAACTATTCTCAGAAAAGCAAGCACACCCTTCGTATTAGCGTTCTTTCTACGACTATCCATAAACGAGTGTATTAATAGTCAATATGTGTTTTGATTTTTGTTTTGTTTTGTACTTATTTTATAATTAAAATATTAAATATACTATGGAGTTTTTCTGATAACGTCATATTAGGCTATCTACTTTTTCTAGCACAGTAGGTAGTTTTGATTATGGGGAAGGAGGGGGAGGGATAGTCGAAAAAAATAACTACTCTATAGAGTAGAGTAGCCCTATAGGGCGTCATAATGTAAATAAGTTTGGGAAGCCCTGATATAGGGGATTACTTATGGGGCCGTTCAATAATCACGTGATCTTTTATTTAGCATTTTAAAATTAAATCGAAATGATTAAATGCCTATAGAATTCTAATATGTCAAAGAATAAATAAAAATAAATTACTTGTATGTATTGACCAAATTAATTTAAAAATTACTTAAAGTAATAAGTGTTTCAGCATAGCTTTCCCACGTTTGAGTTAAGCAGTCAGCAGTAACTGTATATATTATACTTTTGGTAACATTATGCAATATCTGTAGACTGTACTTGGTCTTGTATGTTCCTAATAATGTCTCTCATATAACTGATAAATTTTAAGTTTTATTTCATACTAAAAAAATTTACCTTGGTTATTAGTAAAACATCGGCAACGACACAGATAATGAAGCCAATGGTGACAATTAAACCGACGATTCCTGCGCCCACATTTTTGTCGAAAGTTTCAATGCTCATCATCAAACCACTGAAATGTTGGTAAATGGTTTCCTAGTTTAAATTAAATCAAGTTACTTCAAACAAAGGTAAAAAAAGCCTCATAAATATTATGCATTAAAAAATATTTGTAAAAAAACTAAACTATCAAAAAATCACAAAACCATTCAAAGAAGTAAATTTTCTAAAAAGAGAATTAAAATGTTTATATTTAACTCACCAAGATCCTCCGCCAGGGATTCCAATCGACTGAACTAATGTGATGATTGTTTGAAACAGAAATATGAAGAAAAATACCATAAAGTTGAAAGAAGAATCGCTTCTAAAGGCTTTGTATATTGGTCTGTACCAACACACAAAACTAAACGGTGTTAAGAGGGCAAAGTATAAGATTGATAAACCAAATAATGTCCCTCCTAGTCCGGCGATCAATATTGCTATACCACCGATAATGTTCAGGGCCAGTACAAGCGAATGAACTGAAATAGATATATGTACATATGTTAGTCGAAGCCAAAAATTCTTTATTCATAGAACTTATAAGTTACTTCGAATCGGCAACAAAGTTTCAACACTATGCCTCTCCTAATAAAGAAGAAGCAAGAATCTTTAGGAGCATCAAATCTCTTTAATCATGTTTTATGTTACAAGACTGTTATGTTTAGATTAACTAAACTTCAACAACCAACATCATATTTATAAACAAAGATACCTTAAAGGTTTTTTATTCTTATTTTAAAACCAAAAATGAAAGAATTTAACCAACTTTAACTAAAAAAGAACGCGAAAAGCAGGGTATCGATTCGACATGTATTTATTTATCGTGATTTTGACTCTGTCCTGTCTTATCTCGTTGATGGTGGACCGAAGTTGGTGAATGATTTATTCACACTTTTGTGATTGATAGATTTGAGGTTACTGAGAATAGTTACAAAATTATATGCCATGATCGCTAAAACTATTGCGCTCGCGCGAAATTTTATGGCTCATAATTCTATGAAAAATTATCTTATCAGCAAGAGTCGTTTTTTGAATAAATATTTAAATTTATATAAAAGTTATATTAATTACAGCTATAATATAACTATAATGTAATTATAACAAGGAAATAACTTACACATCCAGAGGTGATATAGGTGCCGCACAATTCTTTGAAATTCAAGTGGAATGTCCACATTTATGTCCTGATAAAAGCAAGGTTCCACGGGACAGAATGTTGGCAGCGGCGGCCAGTTATTTCTTCTTCCAGCTGAGCCAGCTCTTAATTCTGCTTCACGTCTCGCTAGTTCTTCCGCTTTTCTCTCCAATTCTTCTTGACGTTTCTAGAATATTACAATTAAATCATGAGGGCTGTTTTGCTGCCATAGTACAAATCATATAAAAAAAGTTGCAGGTCAAAAGAACGTCAAGCATTGCCAACCAGTACAATAAAGTTGTTGTATTATGATTATTAGAGTATTCACAATAATTATTTATTATGTGATTCATTTTAATAATACTTACATATATATCAAATGATTTTGATGTTTAAATGATAAGCTATGACTATGAAGCAATTGATAAGATTGGGATAATTCACTCAATATGATGCTAGTAAATCTGCTATCTTTGTTTATATGATTATGGTGATATCTTAGTAAATTCACTGTACCAATGTACATACCGCAAGTTTCTAATATAAATTACAAATGCACAGTGAGTTCAGCCTATTACACTTTACAGTACATGCTTTCTATACACAAATATATTCTATATATATATTACAGTACATTTCAGATTCATTAATTGAAAAACATAGCATAACTTAGAAAATTAAAATTTCAACAAAATTTAAATAATAAAATGATAAAGTGACGGTGCATCATTTTAATATTGTGTTACCTTTAAGTCCTTGTGTGGTGCAATAATAGAAAACATTTCTTTATTAATTTACTTGAAGCATGCTCAATCACTTACAATATTGTGAATTTCAGAGATGCTTCTACCATTATAATTCATACTACAAGTAAGCACATATATGTTGGACAAACAGCCAGCTGATTAAAAGCTTTGTTAATTATTTCATCACATCAGTTGAGGTCTTATTCTAAGAGATTGCAAGCAACACTAATCTATAAACTAAGATTCAATTTTCACAGCTATATTGGATATGTTTAAATATTATTCCATGACAATTTTATTTAAAATTATAGATTGTTTATATTTTTTTTACTTAAATAGACTATAATAAAAAATATAAATGTTTCAAATCATATAGATAACCTTTGATTTAATAAAAATATGAATATTAAACAGCCCTAGATAATTTCAGAAGAAGAATTTTGTAGTTTCAATGATAGTCTAGTTTAAGAGTTGTACTTTTTCCCACAATTTAAATAAAAACATATCCTCTATTATATACAGTGTAAACTCTATATTACGACACTGAAGGGACTGTGCATTTTATAGCGTTATAAAGAGTTGTCGTTAAATGGAGAGACAAAAAGGTGGGTGGAAGACAAGCTAAACCAACTAAAGCCAATTGATTTCAATGCTTTAGGGAGTTTGTCGTTAAAATGAGAGACGTAACATGGAGTTTACACTGTAATTAAAAGTTCAAATTGTAGTCCAAATACTTTTTTAAAACGAAGATACATTATTAGTAAGTACCATTATCATATATGCTAAGTACCATTTTTTGAATGTCAAACTTGGACTCTACTGCAAGAGGCAACGGTGAAAGAAACTGACAACAACACATCTTTTTGTAAGCTTAAAATCTTTGATTTTAGATGGTCTAGCACAAGTATGAATAGACATATAATATCATATTACACTTTATAATAACTATATAATTTATATATATATTTTTAAATATTTTTATTCTAACATTAACAACAATAAAAAAGACACACCTGAAAGTCAGCTGTTGTGAAGTTTAATGGAGGAGTTTGAGATTGTGTAGCAGGACCAGGTCTTGAGTACTGTCCTGACGCTGGAGGTGAAACAGCTTGCATGATAGCAGGCTGTGTTGGTTGTTGTGATGGCTGTAAAATTTTTATAAATGTAAGAAGTTTAAGAAAGTTTAATGTCCTAGAACAGATGGGATTATTAAATGTTTAAAAAAGCTTAAATTCTGATTTCTAAATTATATATTAATAATTAAAGAAAGTTATTTGTCAAAATAAAAACAACTGTTACACATAATATGAACTAAGAATCATTTAATATAATAGAGCTGTTAGTGGAATTTTATTAATGTAATAGTTGATAATGCAGCTAATAAATTAACAAGAATGAATAATACTTTCTCTTAAGACTTTCAGATTATTCACATCACACGCCAATGAACATTTGACTGATTAAATGAGTCTACGAATTTTATAAATAACTGAAATAAATTTTACCGTAGATTGATTTGCATTTTGTTGTCCATCAAATGGGTTATAGTCGTCCAGCCCTTGAGTGGCGGTATTTGTATTCCTAGCAACTTGCTGAACTGCGGGGTCCTAAAATAACAATTATAAAAATGAATAACAAAATAGATAGCGATCTAGGATAATAATCATTTAAAAATTACTCACAGCAAAAGGATTGTCTATGGTGGGATCACTAAAAGGATTGTCCTCAAAGTTAGGCATTTCGTATTTAATTTACGCCAGTTTAGTTATTAACACTATGCACCACAATTGTATCAATGTTGACTAAAATGAAATCGTTTATTTTTAGAAAAATCTGCGGCAATACAATGAAGTCGCTATAAAAATGACAGATTGCGATTTTCCGATTGATCAGTGAGTTTACTATTTTTTTTATACATGGTGACGAATTGACAATCTACATTGACAGTTTATTTTGTTCACTATAATGAGATAAAGTTAAAGCACAAATTATGATCGTTTTCACATTTTTTTCTCAATATGAAAATGTTAATTTTGCAATACTATATATTGTCATTTATATTGATTGCTCCATGTAGCACTATGTAAAAATACTTATTTGAATTATTATCAGTAAGAATGTGCTTGTGGTGTAACTTTTTTAAAATTGTAAGTTATAATTCCATATTCACCTATTATGTTATAAGCCATTGTACCTTATCATTTAAAAATGTTTTATGAAAATATATGGCAAATTCAAGAATAAAGCTCTATTTAAATATTCTTTATGGTTCCATTATGCTTTCAAAATATTGGGTAATGTGTATTGTGTCAAGATTTGTAATAATTGTCTATTGAACTGACTTGAGATGTCAGTTTAATCGACGGTGCTGTCAAAGTAGGCGGCTGTTTACGTTTTTTAGTTATTTTGCGATCGTTTTGGCAATTTTTGAATATAATTTTTATTGTTTAAATACAAAACCTTTTAGTACGTATTTTGTATATGGATTATATTGTGATAATTCAATTTATTTTTATCATGTCAGATGTCAAGAGGTGAAATAAATCTGTGTTTTGTGTTGTAACGTGTGAGTGGCAGAATTTATATTGTTTGGGATTTCGTGTGTTAAACATAATATTGACACGAATAGTTATTTCTCAGTTTATCGGAACCAATTTAAGATTCAGGTAACTGTTTAACTTATTACTGAACATATTTCAAAGCCGTTAAAAGTCGCATTACAATAAATATTGTTTTCAAAAATATTAGTGAGCATATTGGATAGTTTGCTAATTACTCTATTGGTCAGTTACCGTGTCAAAACTTGCGTAATATGCCTAACTGGTGTCGAGTAGTATGAAATTCTTATGCGTAACTTGCTTGCTGCGCACGCTCAGGAACAGCCTGAGGTCGTGCCTGCAATCAACACTTAGCGAAAGTTGTTGCTCTTGAAAAAGAGGAAGTACATTTACAACGTATTGAAAAGAAAACTAATTGTTCTAATATTAAATTATTATTCATCTAAACCTAATCTCATTATTTATTAATCATATAATGATTATATTAATTTGTTATCCTAATATTTACATTTAAAATATAAATTTCACAATAATATTTATAGCCATATACATATTTAGAAAAAAAATCTACAAGCATAATGTAGTTTCATTAATACACTTCTTTTATTTTTATAAGTTATTCAGCCAAATCAAAATTAATCATTGAAGTTTTAGTTGAACAATTTTCTTAAAAGCTTATCTCATATTAAAGTAAATAGATTTGCAAGAAGCAGAGAAAAAGAGTGTTTATAAAGAATAACTACTTCTACATATATTTGAACTTTAAATTGATTGCTGAAAGAAATATTTTCTTGCTGAATGAAATCATACTATAATATCTGCAAGAATGTAATATATATTTTAACCAACTAGACCCTATTTACTTTCACTGCATACAAATTCAATAGCTTACTAAAATGTTAAAACCAAATACAAAATTGAAAGATGCTTTATTGAAAGGTGTTAGATCTAAGCTATGTTGCTTTAGCCTATTATAGTTAATTATAATATGTATAATTTTAAATAATATCAGCAACTTATTGTTGAAAAGGGCACTTGCATTTATAAGGTTTTGTAATTATATTAGTACTATTATATAATGAAACCTAAAATATCTCCAGTATATTATATTTCCTCATTTTTACTTTTGAATATCGTTAGAATTAACTTTAGACTTAAACTAAAACATGAAATAATTCATAGGTAACCTTTTAATAAAAATGACTGGATAGAGTTTAAAAAGGGTGGATTAGTAGATAGAAACCTGGCTGAAAGATAATTATTTAAATGAACTAGATTTGCAATTATAGTCAACTATATAAATCAATAAGCATTGCCAATATACATCAATAAGCTTTTATTTCAAAGTTTTATTAAATATGCTTTTATATGTTTTAGTTTTTCTACTGTATTTTCTACTATATTTAAATACATAATGCAAAAATTGTTTCGCGTTTAATGAATGGTAACTTTCTGCCATATACCTACAATATTTTATTATATTTATGTGACGTCGCCATAGATGGCGCGCGCTCTATAGTAAGGGATGAGAATGGCTAAAAATTGTTAATTTATTGTAATTATATTGATGTTTACCCATTGTTAAAGTAGAGATTCGTTTATAAATAACCTCGTAAAATCGTTAATGCTTTGTATCATCGCGAAAGTGTCATCCTATTTGCCGATAAAAGGCATATTCCAAAAATACCAATTGGTACTTTATATGTATGAATTATTTGAAGGTTTCCGTGTCACTGCATTAATGTAGAAAAGTTTGTCTACCTAACAGTTTGTAGGCGTCATTGTGAATCACATATTTCAACGTGTTCAATGAACTAAAACAGATTAAAGGCCTGTAACGATTGATTTTGAAAGCTAATGGTCCAATATGTTAACACGATTGCGCAATTTAGGGAATATATTCTGGCATTGTTTCATCTTCGTGATATGTTTTACAACTGTTTAACATAAAGGAAGGTAAAAAATTGTGTGAATCAACAACCACTGTAAATTAGTGTTCATATAAATAAATACTGCTTCTTTGTGGCAGCCTCTACCAAATATTACATTAATTATTAATTGTAGCCGTCTGTAGTTCACGTACAATTAGTTTAGATTTAATAGTTATACAATTAGTTTAAAATGAATATTGGTCGGACATGGTGGTAAGGAATGATACTGCGGTTCAATGGTTAAAACCAGTAGACAATAGACAGTCTCTATCAGAAAAGGGCTATATATTAAGCTGATGACGGTATGAACTAAAGCTAAATTTATATGTGATTAAGGCTCTGCATGGTTACGCTATAGAGTCGACATGAACTTGACCAATTTTCTTAATTGAGCTGGCTTTAGTTTGGTTTCTACATGAACCGTTTTAATGACCGTGAACCAAAGATTTATCTATAAATGTAATTAAGACTAATGGCGTATTATAACACTCAACGTGAAACAGTACTTGTACTGTGTTTGGCAGAGTGAGTGAGGATATCGGAGGCCCTTAAAAAAGTGTCGCTTAAGCGGCGTAAAAAGCCGGCAACACAACCAATGCGCGGACTATTTCGCGATTGTTCACGGGCGGCGGTGTTCCTTTCCATATAGGAGACTCACCTGCTCCATTGTCCGCTGTACCATACAAAAATATTATAAAGCTCATAGTACAAGAATATTTTTGTCATGGCGAATTAAATGCGGATATTGTTAAATAGCTACTTATTATGAAACTTCCTGTTTTTTAGTGAGTGGTAAGTAACCTTGCTTAAACCTAATATTCATGCACAATATAATCAAGGTTTCAGTTTTTACAATCTCTGACCTCACGATTATAGGAGAAAATGATAAATTTGTTGCTAGCATTAAGTATATTACGCAAAGCAAATACCACTGGGCATATACGTAGAATAAGAAATTGCGTCCTAATTCTTATATTCGCGACTAAAGATTTCTTTATTCGCTGTATGTTTTGTAATCGACAAATAATGATAGTTCGGTGTGAAAGCGCGTAGGCATATGGACAAGTGAATACTTCAAAAAACACCGCTAACGTCACATTCAATTTGAAAAAACTTAGTGAAGATTTAATCACGGCAATACGATTTGTGAATTCTTTATTAAAACTGATATGTCTATGGAAAAATGTAATTTTTGAAGAGGACATTTGCTAATGCCAATTTTAAATTCAGAATTGATAGAAGTTAAAAAAACTCTAAAACGAAACAATACACTTCTTCAAATCATTGCTTAAGCCGAACGGTAATAATTAATCAATATTGTGAAAAATTGCAATTAAATTGTATTATAAGTACAAAAATGATAATATATAGGTATATTTAATATTTTTATGTTCATTTTAGGTTCCTAGCAACGTATTATCTACTCTGATAACAATTGCATAGTATTTTTTCTCATTTAACATATTTTGATTTGCCCTTCTATCAGATTCCTGATTCTAAATAATAAGTAATAAACAATGAAATAAAACTGATTTGTTATTATGTATATTATAGGTACAAAGTTTTTCTCTTCAACGAAGCATAAAATAGCCGGTCCTGGCGGTTTATAGAAAACGATTAAATAATTATGTCGTCATATTTAGTTTATTGCTGCGGGCCCGACTGTCCAGGCCATAATCACTGGCAGTTTTCGTTTCGTATAGATTTACGGGCTTTTCTGACGTCACAACTTCGGAAATGGCGCCATTAAATTTATTCGTGTTGATTCGCTTCTGCAGTCATTCGCTAGGGTTTATATTATAAATTATAATTAATAGATAACTAAACTCAGAAGTTTTTCCTATTTCAAATAAAAATATTTGAATTTATTATTAATGCGAAAAATTATTATTTTTTATAAATAATTATTATTATATATCTGATTCTCAACTTCTTCAAATAAAATTCATTTTTATTCATAAGTGTTATGCTAATATTACAAACTAATAAACAGAAATAGACTGTTGTAAATATACTGTTAATTGCAGGTTCATTTTGCGGACTTATTTAATGACAGTAATTGGAAATAGTGTCAAAACTGTGACTAATGAAAGCCTTGAAAGTTGAGGTCAGCGATACAGTCCCCAATTCCGTATTTAAATCAAATCAAATATAGTTATTCACATAGATTCAAGTTCATGATCAGTTATTAACGTTATTTCATGTGCGAGAGAGCCATGCTGATGCATTTGCTGACGCACTAGTTGGGCCGGCTCGTCCGAAGTGATTTCATGGGCTCCAATAATGTTCAGCGTGAAACGTTACTTGTAAATAATCTCGACCTAAGTTTAATCAAATATTTGACAATTAGTAGTGACAAATTACTAAAAGTAGAGCTCTACTACCGTAAAGGTGTTTTATAATATAAATTCGGTGTATTTTGTCAAAAGTTATTACTCAATTTTGTCCCGCTTTTTGGGACCAAAATATAACGCTGATGCAAGAGTGGATGCCTAACACAGCCACTTGTATGCTAGTCACGCGTTTTGTCGACCTCCCACAAAGGTCACCTTAGAAGTAAGAATTAAATAGCCCTAACAGTGCTCCACTGTGCCGGCTTCCGCATTTCAGTCTAGTTTGTTTAGGTACAGTTGTAAAATAAAACATGATTAATTTTACAATATCTCATATTTTTCAATATATCGTCGATTATAAACTAGCAAGGTTATCTGTAACTCATTAGATCCCGCGGGAGAGCCATACAGAAGCATATGCGGACGCACTAATTGGGCTAGCTCGTCCCAAGTGATACAACGGGCTCACAGAATACTCAACGTGAAACGGTACTTGTACTGTGTTTCGCTGAATTCTAGATGTAGAAATATTTGTACAAATTTACTATCTCCACGATCATAAGCCTTTCCATGCATTTCTTAAGTGTTAATTAAATACAAACAGTTTTAATGAGTAATTGAACTCTAAAGGGAGCGGTTTTATAACACGAATTAATAATTTCTTGTTTCTACATTTTCTTTTAATAGAGCTCCTTAGCTGTTTATCATACTTTTTGTTAGAGGTTAGTCTTATAATCCATCGCGACCGCATTATTCTGAGCGCGAGATTAAAGTAACAAAAATATAACATTTAATTTCTTTTAAAATGCTGTGAGAAATATTTCACTTATATATTTCTATATTTTTAAGCTTAAGAAATAAAAAAATGTGTTTTAAAATATGCAGATCGAAATATAATGATTCGAAAATTCTCAAGCTTAATGATATATAGCTATATAGCTTGGTTAATTGTAAACCCGATAGGCCTCACTTTGTTTGCCACTAATTGGTCTATAAACACTTATCTAGGACATTCCATTCCTATTTCATTGCCACTCAGAGCCAAATGGGTACAAAACAATTCGAGAGTTATAGGCCCATAACTGATATCAAATTACACTAAGTCTCTTCGATGGAAAGAAGAAAACGGTATCAAAATGTTGAAAAAACCCACATAACTTTATATTCCGTAGCCCATTTACGAAACATGCAATATAGGAATTGCATCGAAATTGGTTCGCCTTTATGATGTTACTGTACGTATATTGTTATTATTATGAACAAAATATAACGGAGATAGCAGCGCGAATGACCTCAGAAACTGGAGCGTTGAAACATATCATAAATTCTGCAATATAAGGTTTCCCCACAGCTAGTTGCCTTTTCGAGTGAACTTCCTTTCCAGCCCGGGAATATGTTCTCTTTGTTTTGTTGTGTTTGCGAGTTAGCGATGGCAAATTGTAGGATTACAGAACTCGTAAGTTGCACGGTCAACATTATCGTTGAATCTTAGAAAACGGATTTCCGAGCGCCCTTCTGTTTTCTGATTAGCCTTATGTCTACATTCTGAATGTGAGTAAAACAAGGCGCTGACAATGTCGTTCGAATATCGTTTTGTTGGTGTTGCGAATTAGCGGTTTGTTGTTTGGGCGCAGTTAAAAACTTTCAAATCGCTCCCAGCGACGACTGTTACAGTATGTTCGGGGGAGTTACTTGTTTACGGTGAGTTGTTTTCAAAAAACAATATTTTAGACGTTCGCCGTGGAGTAGTGATTTACGTTTGTTTCCTTTTGGCTATCCGTTTTGGACTTCCTCCTGGCGGCGCTGTGTAAATACACTGCCGGCATTCTGTTTTCCAGTTTAAAGGCTGTAAATTGTACTGCAAAAACTGGCTGGTGACTGCCATACATTAGCGAGGCCACCGATTCTTACATATTTATGAGATCACATAAGAAATATCTTGGCGCTGGACAAGTTGGAGAGCGTTGCAACATAAAACATTACTTAATATTCTGAAGGTGTATTAAGTATTGCGAATCTGTTACTACGATGACTCTGCTTAGTCTAGCTGTATTTTATATTTAGAATCAGGTTCATTTTCAATTTGTATGATTTGAAAGTATTAATCATAAGACGAAATATTTATTATTTTTTTATACTATTAGTGGCAAACGAGCAGGACTCTCATCCACGGTCCTTCGCCCATGGACAACCCCAGCCCTTGCAGAGCTTTGGGTGCGTTGCCGGCCTTTAAGGTAAGTGTACGCTTTTTTCTGGAAGGTCCTTAATTTACACAAAAGAGTATCACTAGAAAGGAGCACTACATATTTATACTGTACGAGTACTTCAAAGGAGAGATCTTTAGGAAGATCTTCAATGATACCGTCTGTTTAGTACCTATATAAGGTACAAAATTATAATAATAAAACAACAATAATAAAAATGTATATTTGTATTTTTTGTTTGTTTTTTTCTTAGACCGGTGTGCGTTCGCAAAGACTATAATTTCCGTTTTTAAGACTCATAAGTAGCTTTGTTGTGCAATGGGAAGCGAAGGGATTAGCGATTTTTAAATTTGATATATTGAAGTAGTGGTAGTAGTATATGTTCGTAAATCCTTAAAATATATTATACACATAACTTGGTACAATAATTGTAAAGTTATAAAACCACTTCCCGATACCGTGGAAATTCTAGCTCATTGCCGGAAGCAATAACCACCTTTGTTTCCCTCAATTTATACGGCACAGTGGAGGAATGTAGCGGGAATGCCTTACTGTAATCCTGTTCAACAATTTTGCTATAAATTATTTTATGACATACATTATTCCATTTTGAACTATATTTTACACTGAATGTAGTTTGCTAATAAGTTATGTTACTATACAAAAGCTAATTGTATGTGTTTGGCTTCACCTTTAATTATTTGAAGTGTGGAGTGATCAGCGAATATAATATATTATTTCGGACTCTTTTTATATTATGTAGATATTGTTAACATTCTAATAATAATGTTAACAATTATTAATTAATAAGTTTATAAACAAAAGTAAAAGCAGTTTGTTGGTAGCAACAAACAAAGCTTGTTTTATCAAGAAATACTATGGCAGCGTTCTTAGGACGTTATTCTACGTTACCCGTTACTCTTTAAATGATGCCATTTAATGTAATATAAGACGAACACAAAGCAGTAAATTGACAAAAATTTAATAAAACAAATCATTACAACTGAGTGAAATTTTAAAGCAAATCTTGAAATAGCCATATTGAAATTTATTGTTCGATTATTTAGTTGTTTGATATGCAAATGAATATTCCGCATGTCAAAAGCAAGAGCAATGATTTAGTGTTAATGTAAGAGTGGATCATTAAATATGCATTAGCGGCTATAATTTAGTCCATGAATTTGATCACAGCTTAAACGGATGGAAGTAAACGTTTCTTAGGATGTTTGAATTATTTTTAATACAAGGTTTCTTTTATCATATCAAAACTCGGAAAGTATTATATATATTATACATTCAAAGAATGCCTTGGTTGTTTTAAAGTTTCGACTTATACGTTTTCTATATAAACTTGTTTTCGGTTTTGTAGATATATATAATTGCTGATAATTTATCATACTATTTTTTCTTTCGAAAAATATTTCCCGTATTTCGTCGGTGCGTGACTTTATAGGACGTTAAATAATTACCTACAATAGATTGACCTATAATACCTCAAAATAATTCTAATCTACAATACAGCACGCTAATCATCTTCATAATTCTATTTAAGATATTACTATTCTGAATTAAGATATACGCCTATGATTTATCTAGATCTGTTTTATAAACTGATTCGTAATATAGAAGGAATAATGTATGCACGTCTATAGTGGTTGTGTAATATTACTTGTAATATTAAGTCACATTTGGACCGGTTTGTCGATTCTCAATTTGCACGTGACTACAAGAAACGTGAACGTAAAAGAATTTTAATTATTGCGCCTGATCCGTGATAGGTTAGCTTTACAATTTTACACTGTCACTAAGATGATTAATCAGAAATAGAATACTGTTTAAAGTAAAACGTATAATATTCTATTGTAATATAAATTCTATTATATCTGATTAACTAAAACCAATTATGCGCAATAATAATTATATCTATTTAATACTAACCGGTTTTCCCAACGAGAACATGTTTATTGTTATTTTCCTCGAAATGCAACAGTGGATTGGAATATTGAATTTCTTATATTATTAATATAATTTTTAATTATAAATTGGATATGAAAGTCAAGTTATTTCTAGAGTAACTATACTTTAAACATTGTAGTTATGCTCTTCAACTTCATTAAAATATGGGTCAAATTACGTGAAATGTATCTATACGCATTAGGGGGAAAATGTTTTATTAGTATTACCCGGAGAGTCTCATAGGTATTAGGTATATTAGGTCTTTGTGCTTTGTATGAACGTAAGCCTTAGTAAGTGTTGGCAATATTTTAAAATGCACATAAGATATTTTCACTTTAGTCGATCAAAGACACTAGAAAGTAGCCAAGTGCCAAAGATAAGCTGGGATTAAAATACTAAAGGCAGACATACGCAAATGGTCTGAGGAACTGTGACGTTCACAATGCAGTGAAGCTTCTCTTTATACTTCCGAGGTTCATCTCAGCATACAAATGTCAAGCACTTTCACATTTCACTACATAACTGTTGTTTTTGACGTTGGTCACTCAAATTGAATATAAATAAAGGTTTGGTAATATATTAGACATTCGGTGTTACAAAACAATGCTATTATGTGGAATGACTTTGTCAGAAACACGTGGCTTTATTATATTTTACTTATTACTAGCTGACCGGGCACATATAGATAGAACTCAATCATACATGATGATAAACTCATCGATAAGGCAGCGTTCGTTTCAAACTTTATCGTATGACCGTTTTTTCTTTGCAAATCAGACCACGAAAAAGCCTTTTTAAATCTCCGATTAATAAATAGTTTACGTTGTTTGTGAGTAACGCAAGCAATTTGCGAGATCTGTTGAGTAGATGCAGAGTTTACTCCCTACACAAAATTTTTTTATTTCATACCGCGACATATGGATATGTAGTACTTACCTGTCGTTGAATGCTTCTTTAAATTTTCGTATTGTTAACTTTCTCGTGTTTACAGCAGTAGGTATTAATTTTTTTTAAATATTTTTCATTGTTATTGAATACTAATTGTCTTTACGGTGTTCAGGCTTATTTCAAATCATACCTAACTATTATTATACCCTTATTCTAAAATATAGCGTGTTGTATGGAAATTAGTGGTTTTGAGCACACAATACAGTTGCAATAACAGGTTAAGGATCTCAGAAAATGTTTCAAAGCAG
>DWCF01002145.1:0-25559 GCA_018230265.1 Delias oraia | reverse complement strand
AAATATTATTTTATTTAAAATTCTATTTTTGTTTCAGATATTAGATCGTTCTTATGAAGAGATTGAATTGGACATCATTTGCCTTTGTTAATTTTTTAATCATAAATGTTTCTGAATTATGTTTCAAATACAATATTAGTTTTAAAAATTAAAGCAATAATAAAAACAATTTTCAGTGATAAGCAAAAATTAAAACATGTTTCTAAAATGTGCTAAAAGACGTTTATCTTTCATTTTAAATTACATTCTAATTTAAATACTGTTTTATAATATAAATAAAAATATGATCAGGCGCATATTCATTGTAAACGATATTTTATTTATAAGATATTAGGTTCTATGGATCAAAGATAAATTACACTAGTCATATAGACACATAAGTTAATGTAGGAAGATTTATATTTTTATTCGTAAAAAAAGATTTTTTTTCTATCAATAATTAATACGATAACCTTAAAATTAATCATATAAAAAAAAAATTATTATGTAATATTGTTGTCAGTTAGTCTATATTGATAACAAATCTTTAGCAAAAAGGTTTATGTTAAAGTGCTTTAATTGTATATAAAACAAACATCACTTGACTTATTAGATAGATCTTGAATCAGAGGCTTTAATTGATATACAGTTATTAGTATGGAAACAAGGATATTATGTTTTTTTTTGTTGTACTCTTAAAATTAGTTGATGTTCTAAAAGATGAAAGAATTGCAGTAAGGTTTAAATTTGTCCAGCTTCTAATATAGATGCTGAACGCGTTAAAGGATATTGACAAGCTCTAATTGATTAAAATTAAAAGTATTTATAGCAACATATTATACAAATACAGTAAAACAAAATTTTGCACGGCCTTAGTGTAATGTATTTAAAAATCCAATCATTTGACTTTAATTAGCATGAAAAATTAAAATTCAAGTATACGTGTGAGTAATTATACGCTAATTAATGTAATCAAATAAATAAATATGCATCGACAAATTAATATATTTTTTTAAGAAACTTTGTATTTTTTACGCAATTTTTGACATAAAAAAATCCAGAAATTTTTTATCGATTATAATCTCTTTTATCAATTTGATAAATTAGTTCTATTTAATATATAGCATACAATAAAATTTTTTTTTGAAAATTTTTAATTATTTTACCCCTAATGACATATTTTTTAGCATCTATGATTTATCTAAAATTACGTAGTTTTCTATTTGCAATAATCTTATTGTTAAAAGATTATGTATTTTTGAATATAAAGATGTGCAATGCATGTGAATCACAAAATTCTCACATTTGGAAATATAGAGATGATAACTTAGCAATCTGTCATGTTCAAGATAAGAAGACAATTGTATCTTATATTGATTTAACAAAAACTAGAAGTGAAATTAATGACTTTGACAAAAATATAAAAAATTTTATGTCTGTTGAGGATGACAAGTTAAAAGAGGATAGAACTTTTTTTTCTGATGTAAGTATGGAAATTTTTATTGACATCTCATCCTTTGAGAAAAAAGTTTTGATATTATCTAAAGATGATAAAATATCGTATAGTAAAACGCGAAAAAAGGCATATAATTGGAGGAATAATGTCACAACAATTAGTATTCTTTTACTTAATGATTTTGAGTCGTGGGTTAATAAGTTAAGTCTTAGGAATGATATAAAACTATTTATTTTACAAAGAATTGATTTTTTAAAAGCGATATATCTTTATATAAAAAATTTATATTATAATAATTTCAAATGTGTAGATGCTGTTAGAAGTAAACATAACATACACGAATTTATAATTGGCCAAATTACTAAATTGTTTAATAACATAGATATCTCTCATCATATAATGTCTATTATATCACTGTTAGAAACGTATAAAGCAGAAGATAAAATTTTAGTGGATACAATTATCGAAAAAATTAATCCTCTTAAATATCGAATCGATGATACAAAAAATACTATATCGTCGTATTTAAATACTTTAAAAAAAATGAATTTAGTACTTAAAAAGGCAATGAAAAAACAGAATATACCTTTAAATAATTATATTGCAATAAAAATAAATTAGATTATAAACTAGTTGAAATTTTTTAATAAACTGACTTTTATATTTTTATCCATTACACTTAGCAATGTTACTCAAAAATACTTTTTTTAGGTATATGATTAAGTGTATAGAACTTAGAATTTTACTAAAAACATTGCTTGGATACAATATAAGTAGTCTGTGAGGTTGATTTTCATATCTTAGGTTTGTAAATAAAAAAATGCACAAATTTTGTTTATTATGTAACCGAAAAAATAACAAGTTTTAATGTTTAATTGAAAGATAGATTTAAAAGACAATAATTAGCACTTAAACTTTTACTTAACTTTTGGAATCTCACGTTGAAAAAGATATATGTTTTTTGAATATCATTACAGCACATTTGTGTACATTCTATAATGTCAAGAAGGTAGTATAAAGTATTTTAAGAAATGTAAAAATCTAAATTTGAGCTATATTGTTATAAGACAAACTTTACAATTTATTTCTTGTTTAATTTTTTTTTAAGTTTTAACATTTTATCTGCCGAAAGATTAGGTTTTGCTTTGATTTAATAATTTCTAAATTAAGTACCCATGTTGTCCAAAATTTCTGTATAGTTGTTCTATATTTACTAATTTATCAAAATATTAATCTTAACATAGTCTAGTCTAGTCTAGTTTTCTTGATATCAGTATAGATTAATAAAAAAAATATACTCCTAAATTGTTTGTATCTTTATAAGAACGGCTATCTAAAGTTGTCGTTTACTTTTTTCAAATTTTTTTAATTAAGCTATATTATATAACTTGCCATTTGTAATATCGACGTTAATAGCAAAATTTTTTTAGATCTTTAAGATTCGGCTGTATTTTTTATTAGGACTTTTTTTAAAAAATCGCTAAAAATTATGTATATTATTTTAAACTATAGCTTAATAATGTAATATGATATAGGTTTAAACATTTTACTGTTAATTGATAGTTTATCACGTATAAATTACAAATTAATGACATAATTTCGTTTAATTTTATAAAAAGATATAATTAATTTTAATAATAAAAGTTTTTAACTTTTAATTTAATATTTTTTATTTGCTACTACTTTTTTTTAAACACATTTATCATGGTAGTTTAGATTCTCCAAAGATGTTTTCTAACGACTTTATTTTTTCTTAATAAGACAAAAATAAACAGTATTGATAAAAATACAATCACATGTATGTAAGCATAATTATTTTTACCAAAAATTGAATTTTTGTTATTAGGTCTGTTAGTTATTGATTCCTCAGTAGATGAAGTAAAATCTTTATCAATATCGTCAGTATTTTCAGTATATGTTTCTAAAATATCTTCCATAAAAGTTTCATCACTTTCGTCACTATCTGACTCATCATGATTTTTAAAAGACTTAATTAGAGTTGCAAAGTCAATTTGATTTTTATTATTAATAGTTGACTGTTCATTAAATTCATCATTAAAGATATTAGATAAAGTATTAGTATCATCGTTGTTAGACGTAGATATTTTATCAATTTCTATGTCCTCTTCTGTTTTATCTTGTGTATAAGCCTTAGCTAGTATAGTCTTTAGTGTCTGATTGTTTTGATTATTTAATATGTTATCATGGTTATTTACTTGTTTAGTTATAAAATTTGGTATAAATTGTAAAATATTATAATTACTTTCTTCACCTTGGAATTTTTTTCTACTATAAATTTTAAAAATGTTTTGTCTTTTATAGCACTGTTGAATTAAATCATGTACAGGATTTATATCTTTTACACCTGATGACTTACTAGACAATTGAATATCATAATGATGTTTTTTATAATTTCTTGGATGACTTAGTAATAAAAAACCTCCGTCTATGTGTTTAAAAATTAAAAACTTTTCAAGGTAAAAAATATTTGTAAACAAATACATACCAACATTTTTATACTGCCAATTACCCATTTGATATGATAAGTTTTCAATAAAAAGATATCTACCACTTTTAAAAGCTAAAATTATTGCAATATCATTATATTCTATATCGTTAGATAGCATTTTTATACTTAAAAAGAGGTTGTTAATGTTTTTTACATCTTTCATCAATTTAATCTTTACATCGAGTTTGCTGTTATTAAAATAATCATACGAGTATTTTAGATTACTGTTATCTAAAACTATTGCATCGCTAATGTTATCATTTACAATTTTTGGTTTTAAAATTAAGTAAACTGAACGAATTTTTAATAGTATAAAACTTATAATTAAAATATGCATTATAGTCGTGGGGTATTTGTTTTCTATAATTTAAATTAAATTGTAAACAAAAGAAATTGACGTTTTTAAAGCTTAAAAAATTGAAACTGATATTAAGAATAAAAAAATTAAATGGATATTTTATTTCAAAACGAAATAAACTTAAACTTTTTTAAACATCAAAAAAATTAGTGTAAACAAACAATAAGTTTTTTTTTATAGTTAATTTATAAGTAGAAACAAGTCTAAGCATTTAAAAAATATTCTAATATTACAAGTTTTGATATTATAATATAAAAATTTTGTTCTTCGAACTTCATCTTATCTATTAGAAAAAACTAAATTTATTTAATTACAAGCAAACTGATTTAAGTTTTGATAACTTAATCAAAAAAATTTATACTCAAAAAACTAAGACCAGCGCTTCTGTATTTATATGATGTAATACATGTAAATGTAAAAGTTTTAATCAAACTATAATAGACATTTTATAACAGATTAAAGTATGTAATAAAAAAAATACCTGTTTAGATCTATAAAAAGATTGCAGAAAATATGCATATACGTAACATATAATTTTTAACACCTGATAAGGTGGTAAAATGAGAAAAATTGGAGTGTAATTGGTTACTAAAAAAACTTATTTAGTAATTTTTCATAAATTATATATCAGCATGTTTTGCATAAATAAATAAAGCTAATTTGAAATTTTTTTACATATGATAAGTCAATATATTTGAGTAAATGCATTTTTAAGTGCTTAACTTTGTCGTACTATATCATCAATATCATTAGTTGTTAATAATTAAAATTTTTAATAATTTCATATCCCAAGTTTTACGAGTGTAAACAACGAAGACACTCAAATAAGTAAAACTCTCAATATTATTTATTAGAATTTTTAAAAACAAAACTCGAACATATTTAATTACATTGTGACTATATAAAATAAGAAGTAACGAGCAATAATCCTAATCTTCAATAATTTTTACTATATCCTGAAATTTTATTATATGTTTTGTTTATTGCTTTTTTATTTACCTTTGATATTAGTAAGCTATAAATATGTAAAGTCTAAACTTCCTCATTTAAATAAATAAACGTTATAAAAAGGGTTCTTAAATTCTCTAGATTAAATTAATTAACAAAAATATGTCAATAAAAAACAGTTTTTACATAAGTATTTTGTTTAATTGAATAACGAAGATAATCAAAAGAAAATTTATAAATTTTTGATACACAAATAAACCTAAAACAATAATTATAAGTTAAGTGTGTTTTTTTACTTAAAAATCATATTAAATTAATTCATACAACAATACTATTTGATAAAAAACAAGAATTTATAATCACAATTTCTCCAATATAAGATAGGGTATTAAAATGTAAAAACGAGACTAGGCATTTAGTTTGCAAATTAAAATTACAGACATTTAATCAGATATGGTTGTGATATTATGCTAAAAAGTGCAAATTTTAGAATATAAACATTAAAATTAAAAACTTTGACGAATAGGGTCTTGAACTGTAAAATCACAATTTCTCATTTAAATTTTTGTTGATACATGTTGCACCTTACTAAGTATACATATCGTAAATATTTTGTATGAATGATAACAAAATAGCGCTGTAGGAATACAAACTCGAAAAAAATATTAGTTAAACGACAAAATTTACAAATGATCTAATGTCGTAAAAGCGTAAAGGAGAATGACAAAGATTAGCTGAAATATAAAATTATGAGTATATTATGACGATTGTATATCTATACTATTATATATACGAATGAGCAATTATACATTTTAACAAAAAAAATAATGACGCCAAACTATGTCGAAAAATATCTATAATGTCAGAACGTATGCTATAATTTAAATAAAAAGATAAATAATTATAGGAACATTATTTTTGTTGCTTATGTAATTTTACTTAAAATTTTATGTTAATTTACTAAATTAGTTGGAATCACTGATCGTTGTTTTGTGCTTAACTTATTTTTATAGGTATTAAAAGCACACAACACGGCCTAGAGAAACCTTTTTTAAAATGACCATAAAAAATTACTAAAAATTGTAAACAAAACACTTACTATGTCTAAATATTGATTATATTTTTAATACATTAGAATTATTAAATAGAAACATATTTAAATATGTCTCTTCAAACATAAATTAATAACGTTTTATATTGATCATTAATTAATTTTTTGAATATAAACAAATTGAGAAGTTTGATACAAAATAAAATAAATTTCTAAGCGGTATATTTTGCACTTAAATATATGCTAATTATACTTATATTATAAACTTAACCAAGCTGATTATCTTTTAAAGAATGTTTTTTTTATTTATCGACAAATATCAATTTTAAATCAATTTACATATTGAATTATAAACATTATAAGTACATCTAAAACACAAAAAATCGTTGTATTAATATAATCTAAGATTAGATGTAATGTTTTCATATTGACACTTGACACATTGAAATTAAAATGTTATATTGTTAGACATATTTAGATTAAAAAATTGATTTTCAACCCCTTATGATTATTTTTATTTCATGCGTTTTTTCGTTTATTCCTGTTTTACGACTTAAAGAACATAGAGATGATATTAAAGACGCAATAATTTTATCAGATAAAAATTTAGAATTCAATTGGACTACGTTTAATCAAAACAAAAAAGATTTTAACTTGTACACTTTCGATTCAAAAAACTCTAAAGATGATTGTTGTTACTTATGCCTTGAATCTATCGATTCAACTGAAAATTATCAAAATATAATTATTTTGCTGTCTTTTAAAAACAACTCTATAGGTGTTATAGACAATATTAAATATAGAAATAAAGATTGGATAACGAAAGATAGCAAAAAATATATTTTAAAAAACGTAAAAGCACTTGGTAGATATTTAGACAGAAAACATAACTATTATAGTGAGCCAGCGCTTAACACTAGTGTATGTGTCAGTAATTTTAATGAATTGTCAAAAAAAACCAGACCTGTTTCTATGCCTAATTTGAAAGTTGGCGAGAATATCAATTTTTGTAAGCAATCATTTGAATTAAGTAAAATGAAAATTAGTTTTGTGAAAAATAATTTTTATAAAATACGCAATAGTAGAACAAAAGATATTATGCCACAAAATTTTGAAAACTTTTTGACTAAAAAAGCAATGCGAACTTCGTTTGAAAATACTTATTATGCTAATTTGTCTTCTGATAATATCTATGAATCGGATGGTACTATAGAGTTTCAAAGCGACACCACAAGTTGTTTTAAAATGGAAAATAATTCATCTACAAATGAAAGCTTGCTTGCGGAACTTCCCAAAACAAGCCAGTCTACTATAAATAACAATGATGATGGTAGAGACTGTAACGGTTTTATACACAAATCTTATTATATTGAAGATCCGTATTATTTAAATTATAAATATCCAGTAATTATCGATAGACATAAAAATTCATACAAAGGCGTTAAAGCCTTACCAAATGAGATGTGTCAAAATACTTCAATTGTTGGGGATCATGATATATTGGATACGGTAGGTACATATGATGAAATTAATAATTTTGAATTTATTAATGTCAACGATGGATTAGACGGTAGTAGTCTTAATAGCATTTTCAGTTTATCAGATTACGAAAATAATGTACAAGAACTTGATAACTTAAAAATTTTAAAAGATGATTCACCAAAATGTTTGCAAAAGGATAACGACTATAATATATTTAATTTAGTAGAGTTGTTTGGAAACTTTGACTGTAGTTCTTTATCCTTGAAAGACAAGTTTAATCAAAATGAAATGCAAAAACAGATTAATGTAATAGATAATTTGTCAGAAAGTTGTTGTGATAATCCAGATCAAAAAATATTAGCAGTAAATCATAATTTAAAAAATAAAAGCTTTGATACGTTTTACGAAGAAAATACAACAAATTATGATGCATGTGTTGAATGCGATTCCAATAGTTTACAAAGTATTAATTTTTATAAAAAAATAGGTCAAACTGATAAAAATCATATAATTGAACCCACATTGAGTACTGTAGATAATTCTGATATAAATAAAAGTTTTTCATTTGAAGAAAAGTCGGTAGAAAACACGAACATTGTTAATCTAGATCAATTGAATGCCGAAAAAAAATTGCCTTTTGTTACACCAACTGATAATTATTTTAACGATACAAATTTTAAACCACATAATTATCAGAAAGACAATGATATTACACACTCTACAGAAAATGTTCCATTACAAAGATTACTTGAAGCAAATAATTTCAATAATAACGAGAGTAGTAACATTTTAAATATTAATAAAGATAAAAATAATATTGAAAAAGAAAATAAAACTAATTGTGATCCTTTTGAAACTGATCTAGATGATAGTGATCTCTCATCCGTAAAAAACAAATTTGTTATTTGTTCAGAAAATAAACATGATAAAATATTTAATATTGAAAATAGTGACCCTGGTAGTTGTGAAGATAAGGATGGTAATAAATGTAACATTTTACTCGATAAAGAGAAGAGGTTAGAATGCTTAAAAAATAAAGATTCTGACGAAGTGTTACCAGATAATGTTAAGGTATTTAAAATTCATAAAGTTAAAACAGAAAATACTACTATTTACGATGGTAAGAAATTTAAAGAAAGAGATTTGTTTCCTAATAAATTAGAATTATTAACAAATAATAAAAATAAAGAACCATCAAATGATGACGAAATGTCAAATAGTACTGAGAATTTCGATAATTCAAATCAAACAAATAACTTGAATTATTTAAAATCATGCGTAGCGATTATAATAGCTTTTGGGGCTGTAGGATATTATATTGCTTACAGGTACAATTTGCGCAAGTCAAGATTATTTTTTTCGACTGAGAGAAATCTAGTCAATAATTGAATCATCATTATTTTAAAAAAATTTTACCAATAAAAGTTTTAATTAATTAACACTTATTAGTTCAATCTTTTTTTATTATTATATTTAAACATCTTTTTTGTTTATAAAACAATTTTAACGATATTTACATTAAATAGTGCTTTCTGCTTTTCGATTTTATTATTTAAATAAGGTGTTTTGACTTAATTCGAATAGAAAAAAGAAATGCAATTTACATTAAATTTAAATATATGAGTTGGTTAAATTTGTGCAACGTATAAAAATTTCACAAAGCAAGTAATGCATATGGCTATTAATTAAATTTTTTTTATATGATAATTTAAAACTTGACTAAAATTGCAATATGTTTTTTAATTTTTACGTTAAGTCAACTTTAAACTACCTGAATGATTTATTGTCATTTCTTTCTTTGTAAAACTCATGTTCAATACAATATTCAGTATATTTTTATGTAAAACGCCATAACATATCCTTAGATATTTACATAAATGATATAATATCTTTAACAAAGCGTTAAATTGTTTTAAGAAGAGATAAAGAATTATGAAGCCCAGTAAAAATATTTTCTTGATGTTTTTAAAGATAACAACACGAATTAAAAAAAAGGATCTTTTTATACTAAGCTAATTCATTTAAGACGTTGTAATTATTATAATTAAATTTATATAATGTAAGGCACGCCGTAAATTATACATTATTAAAAATACTAATCAAAGTTAATAATAAGAGCACAATTAGATTCTAAAATGAATTTTTTGATGTTATTGAAATTTTCGTAAAGAAACTTGATTTGAATATTATATGTAAAAATTACAGATACGAGATTTTATAAATATCGACTAAAAACTTAAAATAAGATCTTATTCATAAACATCAATCAAATATAATCGAACATAAAATGTGTTGAATTAATACTTAATATGGTTTACAGAACAATAGGATTGATTGTAAAAATGTCCTTTTAATGTTAAAATCAACCTCATAATATTTTTTTTTACATTTAAAAATAAGTAAATGAATAAGAATAGTCAATGAAATGATAATAAGAAGGTATTAAGCAATTTTTCTCTTAATTTTTAAGTAATTATTTATTTACGCTGAAAACTAAAATATAATTTTGTTCACAAAATTAGCTCGATGCTATATTTTTAGACCTAATAATATTATAAAAAACGTTGTTGACTTAGTAGAATCATTTGAATTTTGCGATGTAACATTTGAACATAATTTTTTTAGACAACAGAGTGAAATTTTTCGATGTTCACTATATATGAATATTTTATTGTTACCATATATTATATTATATGAGCATAAATAGTTATAACCCCTTGACGATTACTGACGTGCACTAGAATTATTAAACAATGTTTTTATGAATTAACAATTTTATGTTTGTACTTGTATAGCTAGACATTATTTTTTTTCATTCATACTTGATTGTGTAATTGTATAAAAATAGATTTTCAGTTTTTATTGTTAATAAAACACGTTTTGTTATTGTCGTAGTCATCTTCATGTTATTCTCATGAAGTTACTACATTTCTATACATTAACATATGACGTGTCAAATATGATTGGATGTTTAAAATATAAATAATTTTCTTTTAAATTAAGAGTGAAAGTTTACAATAAAGTATTTATTTACAACAGTTATTATAGCAAAAACCTGGTTTTTTGTTGCTTGTAAAAAAGTCCTGTTAAAGAAATATAAATATAAATTTTAAATGTAACACTTCTTTATGTATCTTCATATTTAAAATTTATGAAATGGTCATTTGTTTTATCTAAAGCAAAAAATATAATTTACAAAAAAATTGCATATTAATGTGTCATTAACAAAATCTTTCATATAATATGTCAAGTATCGAATATACTTAATCTTAGTTTACATATTATTCAAATAGATCATAAAGGCAAGCTTTTGAAATAAGCTGCAATATTTGTTGATATATGTAGTGTTCATACATTACATATAACTTTGCAAATTTTTATTATTACATTAAAATTTTTATTAAAAATCATTATCTTAAAAGTTACGCAAACATTTATGACAAAATTTGCACATAAATATAATTTAGTAAAACTTTAGTTAAATAATCACTAGATAAAATGTCATATAACTGATATTAAATTAATAAATGATTAAAGTAGAATTTTGATGTTGATTTACAAAGTTTTTAAATTAAAATAAAAAAAAAGTTAAATAGAAAAAAAAATTTAAAGGTTATGAACTATAGTACGAAATTGGATAAAAAACAACACAACAGATTTTACTTCTTAAAGATCTTAATATCGTAGAAACAAAAGCAAATCTTGAAAATATAGTGAAACTTAAAAATGTTTTAAATCAAACTGGAGGAAAACAAAACTTAGAAATAATGCAAACGATGAAGTGAGCAAGAAAAGCTTATATATCAAAGAATATAATTTATAATATAGAAAACACTTATCTGATGAAAAAATCAATGATAAATCAATTTCTGAGACTACAACAAAAGTCAACAAGGAAGGTTTTAATGTTGTCAAGGAAGTCGAATCCGGTTTTTTACAGAACAAACAAAAACAACAAGATATATCGATGAACAATATAAACGCTTATAATTCTGCAGGTGTTTTCAATAAAATTAACTACTAAATAATTATGATAAAAAAATTATAAAACCGAGTGATGAAGTAAGTACAAGGCTTAAAACAGTATCACAAACACATAATATCGATTTAAAACCCATAATAAGTTTTTTAAAAGAGTTACATAATCAGCTTACTAAAAATCGTTTTGATCATATAATAAAAAAGCATAACGTTGAATTATCAAAATTTTCTGATCTAATAAAGGATTGTAAAAAAGCTTTAAAACAATCATTAATAAAATTTTTGATATCATAGAAAAAATAAACATAAATATTGAAATTTAAATAAAAGTGATTTTGACGATATAGAAAAATTAACAACAATTACAAAAGATTTAGATGATGATTTTAATGCGTTTGATAATACTATTTTAAAAAATATTGAGTCATATTCTAATTTATTTAATAGACTTGAGATTATTTAAATTTTACTTGATAGTAAAGTAACTGGTTATCCGTCTTTAGATAAAAAAGATAATAGTAAAGAAAATTTTAAAACTTTAACAGAATCTAGAAACAAAAAAATCGTAATTGTAAGAAATGTACTTGAAGATAATAAATCTTTTAATTATTTGACTAAAAATCTCGATTTAGAAGCGGAAGATAAAGAAGTTGGCGACATTCAAAGTCAACGAATCTATCTTTAAAAATTAAACAATGACATATCTTTTAATAATGACGATAAATTACTTAATGGAATATTTGATAAAGAGAAAGAGCATAATAAAAACTTATTATCATGATAAAAAATTGTCAAATGAAGAATCTCATTCTAGTAATATTCTTATCGATGATTTAACTGATGAAAGTACCAAACTTTTTACGTTTAATAATGTCGAAATTGAGGATAGCTATTTAAGTAGTAATTTGTCTCAGGATGATAAAAATTTTAACAAATTTTTAAACAACTCCGATGTTCCAATATTATATGAAACATGTTGAATAAATATATTTTTTATAAATAAATTACCCTTATGCTTGTTAACGCCTCCGACAAAATAGATTCTTATGTTTTAAATAATACCGATAATTATGGTTATTTGAATTTAGATTTTAACAAAACCAGCATTGAATCAATTAAGATTATGTTTAATCGTTCGATTTCTAATTCTTTACTCTTAACACCTTCTATTTATCCAATTTCAATTTTAGAATATGTAGCAATAGCCATGTGTTTTTTTCCCATTATTACAATCTTATGTATCGGTTATAATGAATATAAAAAAATGTTAAAAAGACGAAAAGAACGTAGAATCTCGAAAATATACTTAAAAATGGTTAAAATAAATCCTTAGGTTCGAGAAAAAACTTTGACAAATTTAGGCAATTTTATCAGCTTTTTTATAATTGTACAAAGTCCTATTATTTGACATCACGTGGTATTTTTTTCCTCAATAATTATATTTTACTTTAATTATTAATTTATTCTTTTTTTTTGTTCCGTATTATAAGTTAGAAATTACCTATGGAGTAATCTTGAAGTTAGTTTTCTTTATTATAAATCTAATGTCATGTTGATAACATAACTTTATAATTATTATAAAAAAATATTTAGTCTATACTTTAAATGCATCTTAGATATTAATCGTATCAAGATTGTTAAAAAAATTATCAATATGTTCAAAATCTTTTAATTGAATTTGGAGTATGCGTAAAATTCATAGATATTTTTAGTCAGCGCGATTTCAACTAATTATCATTTTAAGTTGAAATAGATGTAGTAAATATCGTAGTTAATTTTTTATTTCAAAGTAAGGAAGAAATAAGGAACAATCTAGCAATAAATATTAGGCTCTAACGTTATAAAATGATTGTCATAAGCAAAAAAATATATAGTGTATTAATGACTTTGAAGCAGAACTATTTTAACTGATGAATATATTGTAAAAAAAAAATTAAACACATTAAGCAAAAAATATTATTTTCTAGAATTTGATAAATGGAAAAATAGAAAAGTAAAAATAGATGTATGATAGGATTGAAAATATCAAAATTTATATAGGCTAGTAGAAACAAAAGAATCTTTAAAGATATAAAAGAAAACACAACAAACATTTAATTTTTATCAAAACTATTTTTAGTTTGTAAAATAAACAAAAGCCATAAAATTTTTAATTGATACTTGCCAGTCACCGATTGCGTAGTAAATACATTCCAGCTAGTGTAGTCTGTATTTAAGAAGATTTAAATGGTTAAAAAAAAAGTATGATACTAATTGTACTTATAATTAAGTTAAAAATGTTTAATTGATTTTATTTAGAATTCAACAGATGCTATTTTTAACACAAAGTCATTCTATAAGTCGCACAATCATTACCAGACATTTCAAACCTATTTTCTAACAATTAAAGAAAAAGATATAATTTTGTAGAGTACTTACTTTACATACACTAGTAAATCGCGATAAACTCTCAAGATGTAATAGAAAGAGGACCATGTTTTTGAGTTATGAAAAAAAGTAATAGTGTTTGTTTTTTTGCTACAATTTAACAAATTGGAATATATAAAAACATTGTTTCTTTTCTACGAGTCAAAAAAATATTTTGTGTTTAGATTGACAAAAACATCAATGTGTATCTTATAATTATAACTAAATCATAAACTAAATTACATGATAGCATTTTAAATTTGAGATTTCATTAGGCACAAAGAGATATGTAGAAATATTCAATTATTTCTGCAAAATCATTGGATTAGTAATTATTATCTTTGCAAGTTTAATTCGTTTAAAATTTATTTGACGATGATAAGTTATTTAAATGAACTTGAGAATATTAGGAATTATTTAGTAATCTTTCTAAGCTTATATTTTAGATTTTATAAGACGTAAAAAACTTTTTATATTTAAACTACTGTTTCAAGCGGATGTGTCAAGCTATTATTGACTTAAAAAATTCAAAAAGATAAATTCTCAGCAACAAAGTTGATGTAACGTAAAATTTTTTAAGTTGGAACTAATATTTGTAAAAAAATAATTAGCATTATATCTTTTTAAAATTAACTAAAAATTTTAATAACTTACTAGAAAACTCATATTGATTTAATCAAAGGAGACTATTAATACGACTTTTCTTGCAAAAATACAAGTATTTAATAGCGATTTTTTTGATAGACTAAAGAATCGGATAGATCTGTAAAATGGCTTCTGGGCTGTACAAAGTATTGTGGAATTTTGAATGGTATATAATTATTGCTTAGCTAAATTTACATAAAAAACAGAAAAGTTTTTCTTTTTAGGCTTGGAAAAATTCTTATATTAGTTAAAATAAACCTTGAATGTTTTTAATAAAACAATAAAAAATAATTTTTTTAAAGGGGTACAAATTATTATAAATTATTAAGGATCTCTAATATAAACATATTTTTCTGGGTTTTGAAATAAATGTTAAATTTAAATTTATTCAAACCCTGTGTCAAATTTAAATTTTTTGTATGATGTAATAACTTGATCAGATAAAAGAACTGAAGTTATATTACATATGCTTTATGTACATTATAAATTCTTTTTTGTGTAGATATTTATACACATATAAGCATGTGTATAAATATTTAATTTTTATAAATAAAATAAGTTAATTAATATGGCATTTATTTAAATTTTTAGTTTTTATTATTTTTTTCGTAAGATTTGTATTATCACTAAAAAAAAACATTTTTAAAAATCTCTATTTTATGCCCCTAATGATTTTTTTAAAAGACTCTACTAATATTTCGGTATATTTTTTTGCAGTTAAACATTATGTCAAGCTAAAACTTATGATAACTGCGATATTGTTTTTACAAACAAAAAATTTACTTTTTAATATAAAGATGTGCAATGCTTGTGCTCCACCAGAGGCCCATGTTTGGAAGTATAGAGATTATAGCCCAGCAATATATTATACAAATAGAAATGAGGCAAACGAATCTCCATTGGATTTAACAAAAAAAATGGTCTAACAATTAATACTGACGATAAAATAAAAAAATTTATATCATGTGCTGATTTTACATTAAATTCAGATAAAGCTATGTTTAAAGATATCAGTGAAGAAAATTTTAATGTTAATTTACCATTTTTGAAAAAAGATATATATTTATCTCCTAGTGATTACAGAATATACAAAAATGAGCATTCAAGAGGTTATCGATGGAGAGATTATGTTGCAAAAACCATTGTTATTATTAGTGATAAGTTAGAAAAAGATGTCAATGAGGTTTGTGTTAAGGATGAGATAAAATTGTTCTTTTTACAAAGACTTGAATTTATAAGAACGATTTTAAACTATTTAAAAAATTTATATATATATAAAATATATTCAAAGCAGGAAGCCTGTACAATACAAAATTTAAACGAATTTATTATAAAAAAAATAACTCAAATATTTAGCAAAGTAGATATTTTTAACCATATAGTTTCTATTCATGAATTTTCTAAATTATTAAAACATGAAAACAATGATTTTATGACTTCATTCGACAAAATTTTTACAGATGTACACGACAGAATCGTTCATATAAAATGGAGAACTTCAGCGTATGAAAATTCGTTAATCAACATAAATAAAATAATACAGAGCACATTAAATAGACAAAGTACTTCGATAAACAATTCTATTTTATATGATACCCGCACAAAGCATAAAAAAAAACATAAATAAATTATTTTTATAATTTTTACTTAGATAAATTTTTTTTACATGACTCATCATCTAAAGCACAATTGTTCAGACAAGATTGTATAAGATAAATTAAAAAATTTAAATTTAACTACAATATCATGATTGAAAATTCTAAAGAGGCAAAACTAAAAAATTAGGACCACTGATATTTCAAAAAATAAAATGGCTCTTATATTTTTGTAAAAATAGATCAAGTTACATTTGTAAATGTAAGATATCGTGGTATCGATTTTTTACGGTGCTTTTAAAGATAATTATGATTTTTCTATAGATTTGAAGCATATTATATATGTAAGCTTTACAAGACGCTCAGAGGTTTTTTGCAGTTTCTTATACATAATAACGTTAAAGATTATACAATAATTAGAGAACTTTCATATTTTATATGCATAGCATCATAGATTATTTTCGACATCTTGAAGCATAACCTAAGACAAGAAATTGATTATTATTTAATACATCTATGTAAGCGTTCTAAGTATGCAAATTAAAATTGCAAATTTATTTTGAATCCTTTTAATCTTAAAATTTTGTAGATATTTTGACAAATTTATTTTATAATCTTTGTTTAATACATAAATTATGAAGACATTTTTGTAGTAAGATGTGATAATTAGTAATGTTTAATAAAATCAAACATGACAAAATAAATTGACTGACAGAATTAGAAAAAATGAGAGATTTGTGTTCGAAGAGTTTCGTTTACATCTTTAAAGGATTGGTTTTAACTGTTTTTTTATAAAACTAAATTCCTATCTGAACATTATTATTTTAACACATAATTTAGCCAATAAAGACTTAAAAATAAAAATATTAAACAATTAAATAGTATTATCCACAATTTTATGTTGGCATATATAATAATAAACCTTAGTTAATAATAAACAATATTAGTATGAAATCGTCTTGTGAGATAATTTTTTTAAAAAGTTTTCATCTAATTACTTGACGTGTTAATAAACATCACTTAATGTAAATTAGAGAACTATAGGTTGACATTTTAGTAAGCATACATGCTATTATCCTGTTAAAATAAAATAAAAATATATTTTTTATTTAAAATAAACATCGATATGATTATTATATTTAAATTAAAGAGAAGGAAACTGTGATTAAGTGTATATCTTCGCTAGCTACTTATACAAATACAAATGTGTTAAAGTTATCTATAGGGCATACATTTGACTACTTTTCAAAATAAAATAATACTTTAGTTGATAAGTACAATGGCGAACTTACTTTCTACAGCCTCTTATTAATTTATGTATTAAAAAAAACTAATCAATTGATTCAAATAACCATAGTACAAATGTTAATGGTACCGCACAAGTAATTAAATTGAAAAATTATATAATTAAATGTTGGAATTCTTTTTCATAAAATTTTTCTATGAAAAACAACAATTGTTTATTAACTAAAACAACTAATGTTTTTTTTACATTATGTACGACTTTTATTAGTTACTTTACATCTTTTTATTTATTTGATAATTTTTCAAATTATCAAATTTGTAATTGATTGTAAAATTTTTATTGATGTTACCCCTAATGACATGTATTACAATTTTAAATAATACTAAAACCTCAATGTGTGTACTGGTTAGAATAATGTTTTTTCTGCAAGATTCTTTTATAAATATAAATATGTGTAATGCATGTGAACCACCTGAAGCACATACTTGGAAGTATAGGGATAATAACCCAGCAATTTATCATACTAAAAAACATGAGACATTTGAAACACCTCTAGATTTAACAAAAAG
The DNA here is from genome assembly GCA_018230265.1 of Delias oraia. Taxonomy (NCBI): domain Eukaryota; kingdom Metazoa; phylum Arthropoda; class Insecta; order Lepidoptera; family Pieridae; genus Delias; species Delias oraia. The sequence goes on along the minus strand of DWCF01002145.1, from coordinate 7,334 downwards.
TAGAAGTTTAGTAAATAACGATGACAAAAAAATAGAAAAATATATAATGTCTGAAAATAAAAAACTCAAGATGGATAAAGATAAATTTAACAACATTAGTAAGGAATTCTTTATTGACATACCATTAAAAAAAAAGATATCTAAGATATCTTTTAATGTTGATAAACTATTATACACAAGAATACAATTACGAACTGCTCGTCGGAAAAATGATATTTCAATGATTTTAGATCTATTCATTTTTGAATTTGAAAGAAGTTTAAAAGAGGTCTTTTTAAGAAACGATATAAAAATTTTCATTTCACAAAGAATTGAGTTCATAAAAAGTATTTTAGTATATTTAAGAACAATCACTTTTGGCGATTTTAAGTCGAAATTTAAAAGTTATACTTTACTTAATGGAATCGAATTTTTAATGAAAAAAAATATTCAAATTTCAAGTCAAGATTATTTTTCTAAGCATTTAAATTCAATTTATACCGTTTTGGAGATAGTAAAAGCTAAAGAAAAATGCAATTTACATTTATTGATTAAAAAATTAGAAAATATAGAAAATAAAATCCATAATCTTACAATTAATACAATACCGTATTTTGATTCGCTTATTGAAATCAATACAATATTATTAAGTCAATAAATTATTAAGATTCTTTTATTCTTTTATTTTAAAATTTACTATTTAATTTTACAAAAAGTTTTTATCTTTTTTTAGTTTATCAAATTTTTAATCAATAAAATATTAATATTATGACATTTATTTATTAAATTACCAGTCGATTTTTTTTGATATAATTTTGATTCGAAAGAACAGGAGAAGCGTATTTTGAGAAGATAAAACAATAGATACGGTAAACATTATAATTTTATGTTTAATATTATTTATTAGTCATAGCAGTACAAAAAAAAGTATTTTTTTAAGTATTTATATAAAATCTTATTCATATATACACTACTTCATTTGATTTTTTGTTAAATCGAACTTTACTTTATCATATCAAAAATGCAATATACTTTGCGTATGTAAATATTAAATTACTCTTAGAAAAATAAGTTTTAAAAAATTTTTTATGTTTTTTGAACTCTATACAATTTTTCTATAAAGTTAATTGTTGTAATATCAGCAGAAAACTTTAATTAACAACTAATTTACCAAATACGAAGATAGATAAAAAAATCTTTATACAGTTGATGTTTAAAGGAATTGTACTATATTTTGAAAGAATAAATAATGTATATACATCTTTAAAAATCATTCAATTGATTAAATTTTTTTTAACAACAAAGCATTATCAAATAATAAAAAAATTGAGCTTTAACTGTTTCAAAATAAATAGTTTTTTTATAATTTAATGTCGGGTGTAGTCCCATATTGTTTTTTAAATATTTTATTGTAAATTATAACCTATTTCTTGTTTCAAAATTCTAAAATCTTTAAGTATTTGATTAATAAAAGTACAAAGCTTATAAAAAAATATGTATCGAATACGATCATTAAATAAAATAAAGATTAAATTTGCTTTTGAGGGTTCTGCAACAATATCTTTTGTTTTAAGTTAATAATGACTTTATGTATAAACGTATATACGCTTTACTGTATTTCAACTTAAAAATATTTTTTTTTTGTTTATTATATAAAGTAAAAAAACAATTAAAGGAGAGCATATAAAAGTTTTTAAGTCAAAGTAAATGAAAAAAGCACAAAGATGTTTTTTGTAAATCAATTTATGATATGAGAGTTAGTAAAAAATAATTTAATTTACGTCTTACAATTTTCGACTGAAAAATGTCATTCTATGATTTCTAAAATTAAAGTATTTTGATTACTTCTAGACTTATTTTATGGTATAAAATTGTTTTTAAAATTGAATTATAGACGTTGTCATCATAAGAGTGTAATAATTTGTTGTAAAGCAAATTTACTAAATACAAAAACTTTAAAGTAGCAATATTTTTTAAATAAACGCTATTAGATGTCATTTAAAACACTCTTAGTTAGTTGCATGGTTTAAATGTTAATTGGTACTTTAGAAATTTTAAAAAAAATTAATTTGTATCTTCATAAAAAAATAAAAGTATTCAAATTTTTAAATAACTTTTTTTTATTAAAATTATATCAATCTTACAAGATTTGCTGTTAAAAATGATGTTTCTTAACAAAAATCTCGATTTTTTATTTGTTGTGTTATTTGATTAAAACTAATTTATTTTTCAAAAACCGTATGCATTACATAAAAAAACATTTCAATTATGATATTAATTGCGTATAATATTTTCACATTAGTTGCGTCAAATTATTGTCGCTTTAAGTAAATTTTTTAAAAAATATTTTAAATTGATTTTGCCCTCAATGATAACACTAAAAAGTTTTTGGTGCAAAGGATTTTTTTCGATTATGAAACATATGAAAATTTTAATTTTGTTTTTGATAACAAATATAAGAATGTGCAATGCTGCAGTTTCACTGGACGCTGATGATTGTGAGTTTTTAGTTCCTTGCTCATCGAATTTAATTACAGAAATAAATGAGAAAAGCGAATCTTTAATAGACTTAACAGAAACTAGTGATGTCATAACCAACAATGACGAAATTTTAAATATATTTATATCTATCGCTGATTACAGCCTGAATTTGGATAAAAATAAATTTAACGATATTAAAAAAGAAGTTTATAAGTTTAGATTATCACATACTAAAAAGAATAAAAAACTTCCTAAAAATATTGATTTAAAATATAAAAAATTTCGATTTAAAATGTGTAAGTGGAAACGTTATATTTTAACAACTATTAAAAGTTATTGTAATGATTTAGAAATAAAAGTTGATAAGTTATGTGTTAAGGACGAGTTGAAAATGTTTATTTTACAAAGACTTCAATTTATTAATAATATTTTAACATATATTCATAACATAAATAATTTTAACTTAAAACAAAGATACACAGCCAATACATTAAACAACTTAAACGAATACGTTATTAAAAGAACAGAACAAGTGTTAAGTACTATAGATATACAGTTCAATATTATTTTGATTTTAGAATTGATAAATCGATTAAATGTCAAAGAAAAAAAAATATTAAAGCCATATGTCTACAAATTTGAAAATTTAAAAAATAGGATTGAATTTATTGGCACTCAAAAAGAGTCATATTACGATTCATTAAATCAGATGACTTGGATATTAAAGAATAACATGAATGAATAAAGTTTTTTATAGAACAATTTTTTTTTCATTAGCCAAAATTATAAAATCAATTTAATTTTTAGTTTTATAACAATTATAACGTTTTAATATCTTTATAACATAATATACGCCTATGTGGTTGATTTTTATAATTTAGTTTAAAAATGTTTAACTCGGGTTATAATGTTTTTTTTTTAAAAAAGCTACTATATCTAAAGTTTTGTGTATATTAAAGGATAAATACATAATTTAAATATATTTCTTTTTTTATGAAAAAAAATTTCTACATTTAAACTAATAAAGTTTGTTTAAATTTTTTTGTTTTTAAATTAGCGCAAAATTTTTTTATTAAATGGGGTACTTGGGCTTAAATAGAGACATGTTATTTTTAATGCTTATTTTTCTTAAAAATAAACGTCATGTTATAATTAATTTATCTTAAAGTGATGTAGAATTAAAAAAAATTAATAAACTATTAAAAAATGTTTTTGATTACATTTTACAAATAAATTAAAGAATTATAAAAAAACAAGTACCTAGGAGAAACAAAAAGTCAAGATATATTTGGACACACCAAAAATTACAGTAGTAATTAAATTGTATGAAATACATTCTTTGTGTATGTAACAAAAAACTTTAAAAGTTTTTATTACATACACGATCAATTTATTATAGTTGAGATTTTTTTGACAATTTGATCTTTCTTACAACGTATTGCAGCTATTTTTTATTTTTTAATAATTGTTTATCGTATCATCGGCGATACAAAAAAAAGTTATAATTATCTATTTAGACTAAGCGTTAATGTTTTTGAATTTTTCAAAGGTTAATCTTTGCATGCAAAACGAGACCTTTAGTAAAGCTAAAAAACTAGAGCTTTAAGTGTATAAAATTATAGCTAATGTGAAAATTTCCAATGTGTAGCAGAAGTAAGCAAAATAATGCCAATAAAGATTAACGAACCCAAAAAACAAAATATGTGAATGTTTTTTCTGTTGAATCTTACTATTTAGTAATAATAACTATAACAAAAAACTTACTTCTATAAAAAAATTTAATTTTATCCGTAATAACAAATTTGTTTACATCACATTAAAATCCAATTAATGCTTTTAAAATTGAATATTACATCTATGTAAGACATTTTTGTGTTTTAGAGGTTTTAAGCTTTAATATAATCTTTCATATTATTCATGCTAATAACTTAAAATGAAAAAAAATAAATGTCTACTACAGATTAAAAAATAGTAAGATTAACAGGACGGATTAAGATTTATGTTTCACTTTAAAAAAATTATAATAATTTTTTTTGTAACAAATACATAAGACGCGTGCATCTTGATAAAAATTATTGTTATATTAATTGAACCGTATTTTAAATGCAAAATATGCATTTGGTTACACATCTTTTTTAACTAAATTTAAATTATAATTTATAGTCTAAAACATAAAAAAACTGATTTTTTATTAAATTACAATACAAATCCCATGACCTTTACGGAAAAGTATAAGACAATTATAAATAAAAAAATCTTGCCAATTTTTTTTAAATTACTACACTTAAAAAATCTTGTTCTATATTGATTTAAGTTCCTATTGCTATTAATCAAATAATCTTTGGAATATTCAAAATTATCAGTAAGATGTTCTATGTTATTTGCTTGTTCTTCTATTAATATTTTAATATATTCGTTAATAAGAGAAAGGTGTTCAGTATCCCCCGCAATATTATTGAGAATATTCTTTCTTTTTAGAGATTCTATATGAGCTATAGCTGACATATCCAGACAGCGTCTTCTTTCTTCAATATAACGGGATATTAATTCTTGACTAATATTTTCTGTGTCGTATAACTTATCATTACAATGAAGAAGGTCTCTTGCTCTTTGTAGACAAGTGTTGTTTTTAGTTGTTTTGTAAGATTCTACAAGTGACTTTATATGTTCTAAGTTATTGCTGAATTCTTCCATGCAAACAAAAACAAAACAAATTTCAAGGCTCGTGTTTCAAATTTTTCTTTTACAAAGAAAACATTTAAGATAATTTATATAGTGTGGTGGATGTGTTTATATTAAGTCAGCGAATAATTAACAATTTCTATATTAAAATAAAACGATATAATAATATTTTAAATTATAATTTATTGTTCAAAAATATTATAAAATTAAAGTATAACTTGTATTCTGTTGTAATTATAATAGCTACAGTTTTATTTAACATACTTTTGAAAATTATGACTTAACTATTATCTAGTGGGATATAAAAAAAAATAAGTTTCTAGAAAAAAATCGTGTAAAAATTAGTTAAAAGAAGATGTCATATCATAGACGTTTTAATATACTAAGAATACAAAAAAAATTTAATATAAATCACCATAGATTCTAATATTTTGTCTAAATCAAGTTTTTTCTCAATAATGTGGTATCAATTGTAAATATTGTTATCAGACTTCATATACTATTCCTTTCTTATAACCCCTTCTAAAATTTAATATAATTGTAATATTACATTGATTTATAAACTTGTGGTTCTACTAAAAACCATTTTTATGAACAATAGACACCCTTCATGATAAATAAAATAAAAAAAGAAAGACTCATCTCGATAGATACAATTCTTAAGAATTTTGACAAATTACCTCCTACACTTAAAACTGAAAAATATAGAAGATATCTTTTTTCTACAAGACAGTTATTATTACCCGTTATAAAAGAGATAGATATCCCTAATAATAAATTAGGAAGAGTAATAGGACTTAAAGGATGTAATTTAAAACAGATGGAGAAAGATTTCCAGTGTAGTATTAAAATTACTGGAAATATTTGTGTAATAGAAGGAGATCAAGCAGAATTAGTTTTACAACATATCAGAGAAATGTTAACTTCCACTAGAAAGATTTTTAAAATAGATGAGATGACAGATTGGGAGAAGTTTTACGTATGGTGGGCATATCATAACAAGAAAATGTAACATTTTTATATTAAAAAGATAAAGTAAACTACAACATATTATTTTAAAAAAAAATAAATTTTTAATATTCCAACATACCTGTTATGGATATATATGTTATTTAATTATCTTTAACAATACCAATAGTAATATTACAAAAATAAATAAAAAGCATAGAGTAATTATATAAAAAACGGTAATATTAAATAATATTAAAAAATATAATCACTAAATTTGATTAATGAACTCATAGACACCATTATTATTTTTACAAATCACTTCTTCATTTTCCAAATCTCTTAAACATTCATGCAACATTTTTTCATTACTTCTAGTCTCATTAATCAACCCTAAAAAGTCATGACTTTTCTTTTGTAAGATTTTAATGACTGTATCTTTCAGATCAGCAATCAATTTTTGTTTAGATGCACTTACTCCTGAAATAACCATATCCATATCAATTTTACCAGTAATAGGATCAATCGCGTACATAAGAAGAGACTCTTTTACAATTTTAAGAGCTTCATGTACATCCGAAGGCATAACAAAAGTAGAAAATCGCATTCTTGCGTGTGCTTCACTAAGTCTTATTAAACTTTCTAATTGTCTTGTAGTAGCTGTTATTGTATTTCCATTATCCAACTGTCTTAAATCACAATATGCTTTACTTAATACTTTAATACTATCTTCTGTTAATTTTGGATTTATTCTCTTTCCTTCTTCGATATACGCTTTTAATAAATTAATATCCACTGTCTCAATATTTTCTTCATCACATGAATACATACCAATAATATGATTGGCAATTTGTCTATCTCGTCCTTCATCAAATTTGTCTATTAAAAGACAGACAACATCAAACCGACTAAGGAGTGTAGGAGGTAAATTAATATTTTCAATAATACTTTTTTTTGGATTATATTTACTTTCTATTGGGTTACATGAAGCCAGAATAGAACACCTAGCATTTAGAGTGGTTATTATTCCAGCCTTAGCTACTGATACTGTTTGTTGTTCCATAACTTCATGTAATACACTTCTTGTACTGTCAGTCATTTTATCGAATTCGTCTATGCAACAAATTCCATTGTCTGATAGAACCAGAGCCCCTGATTCAAGAACAAATTGACCGGAGTCAGGATCCCCTTGCAGAATGCAACTTTACAGATCTATACCTATATAGGTGGCACAACGGTCGTTT
>DWCF01002144.1:0-25560 GCA_018230265.1 Delias oraia | reverse complement strand
GAAGAATTGGCAAGAGACGCAGCTGTGTTATTCCAAATAGAATGTATTATTTAGTACTTAGGTCTAATAATACAAGGGTTATTAGGTGGAGTTGCGGTTGCAGAACTTTAATTCCATTAGTATGTTACATTAAAATACTATAAATGAGCCAAACTCAGAGATTTACGTATTACATAAAAAAACATATGAATGAATATTTACTATAGTACTCATTTGTGAATAAAAATTAATAACATTTACAAAAATTAAACAATTGCCCAGGTTTTATGAGTATAAATTAAAACCTTTTATTGGCATATTTTGTTTAATAATGTATCGAAACCTTAAAATACTTACAATTTTTATCTCCACAGGCGCAGAAATAAAGCAACGGATGTGATTCATAACTATCCAGTTGGATTCAATGTCTCAAGCGATTTTACTACCGCTCAAAGGCGCAGTTTTTAAAAAACGATTTAAATTAACATTTGAATTTTCTAAAAAATATAATTCATTGATATTACTTACAAAAATAATAATAATAATTTATTTCTTTCATAAAATTTACACAAAAAGATTGCACAAACAAAACTGATAAACATGACGAATAAACTTTGATATACTAAAAAATTTCACAAAAGTCTGTCGAGACAAATATACCTAAATAGTACATAATCATGTTTCATACAGTCATCAGCTTCGAGTGATGCAAAGAGTAAATTAAATAAATATAAATCAACTCACTAAAGTAAGCTTAGCTGCGTACCCAAATCTAGCTGCATTGTAAATTGACCGACATTGCGACGAAAGTATGGAGCTATGAAAGCGAACGTCGTGGGTGCTTTTGTAAATAAACCATTGTTTGAATAATATTCCAATGACTTTTACTTGTAGCCTTTATCGGCTTTTTGGTGTTTTGATGGTATTTGATTATCATTTATCTCTTACGATAAATAAACAAATGGATTATAATATGTTGCGATGGAAGAGATGTTTTATTGGAATATAAAGTGAATTTCTATAATTTAATATGGTATAGCTAATAACGGAGCAGTTGGGTCTACTATATGGTAAAACATCACCGCCGATGGATAATCGCGCAACATTCCGCGCATTGGTTTTGTTGCCGGCTTTTTACTACGTTTAAGCGGCATTTTTAAGCTCAGAGAAACAGTACTATGAGCTCTTGGTATCACTTTGAACGAGCCGGCCCAATTAATGCTACCGCATATGCTTTAATATGGTGTAAATATATTGTTAACAATATTTTTATATCTGTAATACAAATGTGATAATAATATAGTTTATAATTTTAACTCAAAGATTTGAAGGCCGGACAATTAGTACAATATACTTAAAGAAAATCAAATATTTCTTCGTAAAAGAAAAGTATTTAATTATAAACAGTAACCCTTGGGCTATCGACAAAGTTTGTATGTCCAATATTTTTCTATTGCTCGATTCGAGATTCTTAGAAACTCCAATAACGTTGGATAGCTGAACTCAAATGTTTACACTATTCGATCGTTCAGCATAACGTTTCAAAGTAATACTATATCTGAGTATTTTTGCACTCTCTTAGTATTTTTATTATCCAAATACATCGATTTTATTTACAGCTCTTATTTCTCTTTGAATAAATATTTATTATGGTAGTCATCGATAAGGTTTGACTGTTATATTTGTACTTGATTGATGGTTATAATTTAATACCTCGGAATAGGTAGGTAGATTTATATATTACAAAAAAGTTCCGGATGGAATATATACCAGTTTAAAAAAATTAATGTATGTAAATAACTATGTACCTACCTATATAGTAATTTGGTCCCAAAATATATTAATTTAACTCCTAGTTAGCAATCATTAATAATTTGATTTTCTTGGTTTGAATCAAATTTAAGTCAATTTCTTAGTTAAAAACAACTGTGAGCCGTAAGAAGTTCGTTACTTAAGTATCCAAAAGCGTGACATTTATTAATAGTATTATATTACATTAAAGTAATTTTGTAATTATATTTCACACGTTCAAGGGAGCTTAAGCTGAAAAATAATAGAGTTTCTTTTTACGTAAGTAGTTTAAGAAAATCTCCTTTAAAAGCTTCGGAGAGCGTTTTATAAGATTGTTCAAGCCTTAATGGCGAATCTATCCGCAAAAAGGCAATGTAATTACATCATTTTATCTGAGTAGATTTCCTTTTTGTCTCGTTTAAACAAAGCCCTATTTTCAAAAGATGTGCGATGAAGTCTTTAGTACATCAACAAAAGCGAAAATTTTAAGTATATTAAGTAAATATTTAAAAATTTCCATTGAAGTTAATATTATGAAATCAATGTATATTACGTTACACTTATTGGCCAAATTATGCGTTCTATCATCTATTATTACAAGTTTTAGTCAATAAAAAACATATCGAATCATACTGGCCGTAATTACAAAGAAAAGTAAATAAATTTAAAATAAAAGAGCTGTCAAAATAATTTGAAAGCACGTATAACTGAACATTTAAAATACCGTCAAGTTTCCTAAGAAAACTTATATCTGCCGATATTGTTATTAATTTACTATAACTACCGTTAGAATACTTACGGTACGTTACCTGACATACGTTGTAAGAATATCGCAAGTAGAAACTATCTTACACCATACTTCAGCCTATTAGATATTTTCACCAGTGGGAGAGCCATGCTGAAGCACATGCGGACGCATTAATAAAGATGGCTTGTATGAAGTTATACCACGGGCTCACAGAATATTTAGGGTGAAAGTGTACTTTTACTGTTTCGCACAGAGAGTGGGAATATCGGAAGCCATTAAAAGTGCCGCTTAAGCACCAAAACAAGTGATGCGCGGACTGTGGCGCGGTTGCAGTTCATAGGCGATGGTATTCTCTAATCATATAGGAGACCCACCTGCTCTCTTGTCCGCTATAGATTGATAAAAAAAGCGAAACTAACATAAATTGTAGGTACATAAGGAGGTAAGTCCTAGATATTTATTAATAATTTCTATTACGTCTTTTACCTGTTCTTTATTTAATGGGAATTTCTATGACATGATATAACCTTAGCGGATAATAAATCATCTAGCTGCAAAAACAAAGCAAAATGTTATCGTAAGACCAATAAAAAGACGAAATAACTTGAAGATCGCTTCAGAGTTTTAAATTTTTCAAGTAATTGCATTGTCTAGTGCGGCAAGAACAAAACCAATTGCTGGCAATTCTGTTATTGTTAAACTTCTCCGACGTGCTTAATGTGGCAAAGAACATCCATAGAATAAAAGTGTTTTGTAACAATTTTTCACCGCATATATATTCTTTAATTAATTAAAATTCATTTTGAATTATAGCCTTTGATATCTTTGGTTCAAAAACATGTGTAGTTTCAATTTGATTAAATTTAGTTTTGATTACATATATTCAAATTGCAGTTCAACGAATCAACTATATTAGCAATATTGTAATGCACCTAACATGTACACTGAAGTAATAAACTTCACAGACTCGTATATTTATAAATACTTAATATAAATATAAATTTACAATACTAAAATAATATATAAAAATAATAATATATAAAAATATAGTAATAATATATAAAAATACAATACAATACTTAATATAAATATAATACTTTCTAACCATTTTTAATATTTTTATTTTCTAAATCATACAGTTAACTATTTAAGTTTAGTCCATTTATATAATAAATATTTTTATAAAAATTATATTAATTGAAAAGCGCGGTGCAGTTTGTTACCGTTTCTTCTGCATTTGCACTTTTGAAACTGCGTAAAATTAGTTATAAGTAATTTTCTATTGTCGTTAAAAACTTGTAAATAAATCATAAATCAAATCACGACTATAACTAAATGATTATGATATCTATGATTAATAAATAATTTGAATTTTTAATTTCATAGTTCACACATCACACATCACATTGTGCAAAAATATAACTTAGTAATGATTATCTTTAGTCATTCTGATACTCCAACTGTTAATGCAATTTTCCTATTCTATAATAACTATTTAATAAAAATACTATAAATGGTGTATAGTTGGATAGATCCGCTAGTTTTAACTGCAAAGTTAATGTTTATGTACAGTGCTTCGCAACTTTTATGTAGTTTCTAACTTTCGTTTTATAGTGATTCATATAAACTATAAAGCAAGCGTAGGTATATGGCATTTATATGGATAAACATTACTCCTTTAGCTAGTTGAGATGGCTGGAATTGGATGGCTGGAGCGGCTGGAATTGTAGTAAGTAGTGTTACTACAATTCCAGCCGCTGTACACTGAATGCGATCTAGAGGAAAAAGCAGATATTTGGGAGCTCCCGCTAGGAGATGCAAGGAACCCGAGGCGTAAGGAATACTAATATAATATAAAATAGGTAAAAATAATATATTACTTAATTTTATTTAAAAGTACAACTTACTTGCGTACAATTGAGAAACTTTAAGAAATATTTTTATAAAAAACAATAAATAAATAAAAAAAAAAGTAAAAATGTACATATCACGAAGTAAGAATAATTTAGTTATTTACTTGATAAATCATTAATACACCATGTGTTGCTCTTAAAATAGAGATTTTATTAGAGTTTCTGTTTATCTAAATATTATATAAAACACAACTATTCATTCTTACCTAAAAAAAGAAAAACGATTTTTGAAGTCTATTATTTAAATTAATCATCGCTTCACTAATATTTTGTTATTAATTTTATATATTTATACTTTAAAAAAATTCATATTCGCTATGATATCTGTCATATTAACACGTTGATTCACGAGCGATAGAAATTAGAAAAATATACTTTCTTTACATATGTATATCTATAGCTGAACTCTATAAATTGACAACAAACATCATGTTTAAGTAAATATTTCAGTGAAATAAAAACGTACGACTTATTTCCGTTTCAAGCAGCCAGACGAACATAATTTATTTATTAACCCGGCAAAAGTCGATCTGTTCTGTACGCCACTTACCAGATTGTATGAACTCCCAGCAAACCCGAAAAATATATATTTTAAACATTATAGTCGGGTAAAATTGCCTATATTTTTATAAAGATGTAGATTAGATGTTAGTTAAATTTCATGAAAATCTATCCAGTTCATATTTTACTTATAAATGTTGTATCCAAAACAATTTTGTTTTATATCAAAATAGTATTATAGTGCCCAGAGAGTACAAAATACGCAACTGGATGCAAGCAAGTATCGTAAACCAAACGCCATCTGTAGTACATTTCGTATTGATCTAACAGGAGATTGGCTGCCTTTTCTTATTGATAGATATATTTTTCCTCTGCAGCTTTCCGGTGTGAAGAGCATTTTGTTTCCTGCAATATCTTTTCATTGTATCGCTTCAATAAAGAACTATTTCGAAGGTGTAAAAGTGAATTTAATTAAAATTAAATTGATTTTTTGTATGGTAATAATGAGTGTTTACAATATTATTCAAAATTAAACAAAATGACCAGTGCATAACAAAAAGACTTGAACACTTATCGGTCTGTTTGACCCAAAATAGAAATTACAGCGTTCTACACATCTAAGACACATCATTCAGGTTACGAATATATAATAGACTGGTATAGTTTATTTATTATTATTATTTTTTACATTTATTTAAAATGCATAAACATTTTTCACTTTTATTTTTTATAATTTAAAGTTTTAAGTTCTTTAGTTGAACATTTTCATACAATTCAACGCGTTTTTCTTGTTAATGAAACATTCTACAAAAAAAATACCAAGCATAATAGCGAAGGTTTTGTGATAGTATCGAATCTGTAATGGATGGATATTATTGACAACACTGTCACTATGTAAATGAAGTGCATGATAGCTTTATTGCATATTCAGAGGAGATTTTAATATATTTGCGAAAAATCGCCGAATATTTTTGATTGCAACGCTTGACATAAATGGATGAAATTTTATGCGATTTATAAAATTATCATTTTGTATAATAATTATTTTTACAGTTTTTAACATAAGAATAAAATTTTAAAATTCTATAGTATTTTCAATATAAATTTCACCCTTGACTGAGAGAATAATTATTGTGTTTTAAAAAATATAATTAAAACATTATTATTACCATTATTCATATATATTTTTATACAATTTTATATGTAGTAATAACTATAGTTAAATATTAAGATTGAATTTGATTTACTCATGTTACAGTACTGCTCACAGACATGAATATGTTATGTTCTAATCAGAGTTTATTAATATAATTTAAGGATACTAAAAATAGAATTTCAAACTTTATTACTGGTATTACAACCTGCATAATATTAGGTGACTATAAAAGAGAGAACGGCAGTTTAATTAATTAATTGAATGTACAAATAGTTTAATGTATTTTAATCTTTTGAATTAATGTTTTTATTATTTTCTAAATGAAAAAGGCAATAACATTTACAATTGGGAATAACAAAAATAAAACTTTTTTAACATAGTTTTATGATGTCGATAGAATTGTTATGTATCATGCATTATCTGAATTAAACGATAAACAATAGAACAATTATTATTGTAAAAACAGTAAAAAAAAACAACGCGTTTTTTTAAATATTAACTGTAAAATGGTTTTCATACTTACTATGAATAAAAAACTGTGATTTTTAAATCACTTGTCCTAGATCAGTTTCCTGTACGTTTGACTCACAATATTTATAATTCACATATTTTTATTTGAAAGTTAACCAAAAGGAGCTTGCTTGCATATCTAACATACTACATTTAAGCCTAGTCACTTTTAACTTATCCTTTTATGAATGGTCTGGTCGAAGATACATTATAACCACCTATTAGTCCGTAATAATTCAATATCTTGAGTTGTCAAGTCGACAATCTTGCACATAAGTTACAAATGTTGTAATTCTAATGTTAGTTCTTATATAGATTTAACTTTACCAATAGATATTGATAATTTATAACTTAGACATGTAAAAGCAAAAGTAATACAATTTGAAATTTTTAAAATACGATAGAATATTCTTAATTACTTAAATATTAAAATTAAATATATAAATGCCCAATATATAAATGTTCTATCTAATTGAATATCAGTTAAACGACATTGCAATAAAATTCTAAATTATTTTTTTTTAAAATTTATCGCAGCCGTCGTTATGATTAAGGATAGATTGGTAACTTATATGGTTGAAGGTAGAAGTTGAATCACTAGATTAAAACACGTTGAAGAGCCACACAACAGGGAAGAAATAATAAAAAAAATTATAAATAATGCCGACTATCAGTAAGGTGACGCTAAATCACAAAAAGACCAGAAGAACTCAATACAAAACCGTAACCACTTTCGCATAGTAATTGTACTAAGTGCGAATGAAGATACATTCCCAATCGAGTAAATATTTGTTTCATTTACCACCCGCTTGTTAAACAACTCGAAAAGCTCCCAACTAGACTGTTAGCCTTTTTACATGGTTCTCACCGGCGTTCGCGTGATCACATTGAATTTTATTCACAGTATCGCGCAAATTGTCAAAATATCCGGTGAAACTTTCTACTTGTTTCACCATTTACACAGAACTAAAAGAACTCGAGTTCACGACAGTAAACGAATCATAATAAGTCATGTCATAGACAACTATAACACGAGATTTGTTTATCTATCTTTTTATGGTATAGCGGACAACGGAGAAGGCGGGTTTTCTATATGGGAAGAGAACACCTCCAGCTATGGATAACTGCGCCAGTCCGGATATCCTCATTTACTCAGCGAAACACAGTAGAAGCACCGTTTCAAGTACAACTATCATTTCACGCTGATTATTCTCGTAAGCCCGTGGTATCACTGCGGACGAGCCGACCCAACTTGTGCGTCAGCATATGTTTCAACATGGCTCTGCCACGGGTGAATGGTTCTTTTTTTATTCTATAGCGGACAACGGAGTAGGTCTGTCTCCTGTACAGTAAGAGAAAACCGCCGCCCATGTACAACCGCGCCAAAATCCGCGCATTGGTTGCTTGATTTTTACGCCGCCGAAATACGCGGAGAGCTTTACACTTTGTTATAATGAGATAGAAATAATAATTTTGCTCTTATAAATTTGAATCAAAGTAACTTATAACACTGTTGAAATGATTAAACTTTATACAATAACATTGATGTTACGGAAGAACGAACTGCAAGGCTATTAGCCCCAAAACAGTAAACTCAATTCAATAAATTGGAAATTTAAAAGTTTCATACAAACGTACAAGCGGTCACGAAACTTTCAACATTAGCGCAAATGTTAATTGAATGAGTTTAACATTGTAAAACCGAAATTCGTTGTTAACTGTTCACACAACACGGCAGGTAAAATATCATTTAAGTTGCCGGAATCGTATCTCGGAAATGGTTAACTGATACTAACTATAATAGGTTACCGACTATTATGGATCCAGCTTTTGTTGTCTACTATATTTTTTTTATTCTATAGAGGACAACGGAGCAGGTGGGTCTTCCATATTATGGTAAGAGAACACCCCCGCCCATGAACAACCTTAACGCCGCTTTTTTTTCTGCTTGGTTTCTTTTTAGCTTTATACGTAGCTTACGCGGCACTTTAAAGGGCCTCCGATATTCTCACTCACTCTGCGAATCACAGTGCAAGTACCGTTCAGGCTGAGTATTCTGTGCGCCCCGAAGTGATAACTGCTGACGAGCCAGCCCAATCAGTGCGTCAGCATATTTCCTACGGGTGCGACAGTATTAAGACACTCGTAAGGCCACTGTTAAGTGTTTCCAGAGACAGAGAGAGAGATAACCAATGCGTGGACTGTGTCGCAAAACATAGTTGTCCATGGGCAGCGGTGTTCTCTTAACATATAGGAGACCCACGTGCTCCGTTGGCTGCTATACAATAAAAAAAACAATAAATAATGCATTAAACCTATTTAAAAAAAACAAGGAATTTTAAATATCTATGTCAGTCGTATCTCTGGCGGTTTCTTTGGTAATCTAATTCGATATTCAAATTGAAACTTGTATCGATTGACGATAAGCTTATAACATTAAGCAGGAATGTTTCTTATATTTAAATTGTATGTAATCTGTTCTGATAATATAGATAACTGAACATGTATTTAAACTACAAATGTGTCAGGCTACTTGATGTTTGGAATTAAAATCATCATCATCATCATCAGCCCATCAAGTCCACTGCTGGACATAGGACTCCCCCAAAATAATAGTTAAAATAATAGTTGTAAATTGTGCAATTGTTGCAAGTTGATATGATTATAGTTTAAAATCAATACTTATTAAGGAAATTAATACAATAAGTAATAAAACAATACTTATTACCTTTTAAGGAATATCCTGATGTCTATTAGTAAGTTCTGGCGCCATCGCAGCAATACAACTGTATATTTTGAGGTTATTATTTTAATTGACATTTCAAAGCGTTCTCTTTTCGGCAATATGCACAATTAATGGACTGTGATATAATTCACTGAGATTCTGTGTTGTGGTCAAAGATAAAAGAACAATTTCCAGACTTTAACTTGGGGAATGTGATGACTCTAAAAGGCTTTACCCAAAGCCTAATGAAATAAAAATTTTTTACAAACAAGTTTTTATTTATCAAACTAAAATTTCTTGTTTATTATTTTTCACTTGGCTATAAGATCTTTATTTAATTTCTTTACCCTTTGCCTTTTAGAGCTTAGGCTAAACCTTTAAAGTCGTTAACCCTTAAAAACTGCTATTTTAATGTCTTAAAGATGTCGTAGCCAATCGAAAAATATTAATGAAGAATTTTTATTTTGTTGATAAACACAAAAACTATGCTCACACTGACTGAAACACTGCTCCTGTTTGTAAAAATGTTTTTCTTTCGTTTCGTTCATTTTTTTATTCAAGTATTTCATCAAAGAGATTCAATATCGGCAAACAACCTAGACTAGTTGTCATTCTTTTACGTAGTTCCGGCAATCATTTTATATTCAGATAAATCTCCATTGTACAAGAATGTCATTATAATTCTACTCATAGAGAGCCATGAGCATTGATATATAAATAAAAAACCACATTCTTAATCAGATAATGATATATGTCGAGTGATACAAGGCTTGATTGTTCAATGAATATTAACACGACTCATTACACCTACTTACAAATTAGAATTTGTAATCTGTATCAAATATTGTCGTAAAAATTATATAAAATAAAATTATGTAAATAATCTCTATTTTGTTAATCACAACTACCTAGTTTTTGAGTTTAAGTTTATTTATTATTTTCAAGAATCGTTGTTTTCAGAAGTCCAAGTGAGTTAAAAATGCTTAGTTATAAAATAACAAAGTCGAGGTGATAAGTATGAAGCTTTGTATTGTCTCGATGTTCGGTGATGCAATTCAGCTGCAAACATTAATCCAAACATTTGTAAGTACTTATATTTATTACGATTCTTAATGCTTATTTTATTGCTCGCTTATGTGTATATATAAAAATATATGATTTATATAAGATATTTGCCAATATAGCCCATTGTCTCAAGAACTACTACGAAAATCATTAGTCTGAGCATAATATAACGTAACGGTATTTAGGTTATCTCTTGACATAATAATGCGGGATATGAAATCCCTGTTTGTATTGTAAACAAGCTACACTAGAGACAAGAAATGTGACGTGAGGAACGGAATCAAATGGATTTTAATGTCAGATTCTATGTATTTATATTGTTGAATAATGTATACATAATTAAAATCTCATATATGGCTTCAAACACGGATAAAAAGATTTTAAATCGTTTTAGATTTTAAATAGGTAAGGTCTATTGCATTAAAGTTTGAACGAACTTGGACCATTATTCATTTTGTCTCTATGGTAAATTAAAAACATACAGATAAAGACTAACTTAAACATATAAAGACTTCCTGTCTTGTCTGTTCATGGAGGTCCAAGGGGAAGACCTATGTCCAGCAGTGGACGTCTTACGGCTGAAATGATGAAACATATACAAGAATTTAATTATTAATACTTAAGAGTTTCTACATTTTTAAATATAATTGCAAGTTTGCATAAACCTGAAATTATAATTAAAATATATATCAAGAAAAGCTATTATTTTCATAAAATAATGTATTAAAAGTATATTGATCTTTACTTCAAACTTAATAAATTATAGTCGAATTTTGAAGAGTCGGTGAGATAAATTTCCATGTAATTGTTTCAAAAGTAAAGAAAGAATATTGGCTACAAAAACCTACCTCGCTATAATTATACATATATGTTGAAAAAGTTCTGATACATTTTTATTTTTTAAGCTCAACTATAAAAAAAGAATGGTAGGACGTGAGAAGGGGCGGAATGCGCGAACGGCCCAATCGAGGCGTCGAAAATGATACAATAAAATTTTATCTACGGAAGCTCGCTTCGGCAAGTACGTGTTTTTTGGTCTGTGTTTAAACTTCGTAGTATAACACGATAAATTTAAATTTTTGGGATCAAAGCTTTACACGTGGTTTAATTTATCAGATTTAATTTCGGAATATTTATATTTTGGACTATGTAAGGGTTTAGCATGTTAATGATTTACTTAAACATCCCTTATTTAACTTTCATTTCATATTTTTTAATAGGAAGCGGATAATAAGAAGGTTTTGGTTGTATTACCTTTTTACGACGCCACTAAGCGCAACGAAGTACGAGTACCTACCGTTACCGTACCGTTGGATGAAATTCCTGTTTAGTGCGTCAGCACAAGATTTCGCACGGTACCCCCACAGGATAGACATTAGACATTATACATAGATATTGTTAAGTCATTTTTTCGACCACTATCAAATCCTTCGAAAGACCAAAATGTATTTATAAAGTAAACTATAAATAACTACGGGTAGTGAACCCGTTCCCTATTGCATTACAATAGTATATAAGACCACTCAGCCGCGAAATAAAACAGGTACAATTAAAATTCGATTAATTATAACATTTCAATTACATTAAGAACGTTGTAAGCGGTTAACGTAACAATAAGTCATTAAGCGAATTTTCCTTATTATTGAAGTTTCGGCCATGTTTTAAGAACAGATTGCCCTATTTTACAGTTTAATGAGTTCTCAGTGGGTTGGTGGTGGTCCGTGACGTCACGTTTACTTTATTTATTCAAGTAACCATTGGAGCAAAGATGCGCCATAAATATTTAAGTGTGACCGCTTTACGTAGGTCATAGGAACGAAGGCAAGTATCTAGGGGTGGTGATGCGTTTCTGTCACTAACGATAAGAATACAAAAAATAGTCAGTTTTTGCTTGCGTCTTACATTTACAACTTTAAATGACTTAAAAGTCGACAACACAACCAAACCGCGAGTTGTAGGGCGATTGTCTATGCGCAGTGCTGATCTCTTACTATAGAGTTGTTTCGCATACTCCGTTGCCCGCTTTTAATGATTTTTTTTACAAAATATAATTCAAAGCTAAGCTTGTCAAAATATATTTGAAATCGGGATTGAAAAATACATAAACTTTGTCACAGAAAGTAGACTTTTAGGATTAAAGTTAAAGTAGTGGAATGGTAGAAGTTGGCTTAAAGGACACAGTTTAATTAAAATAATTGTATCAGTTGGAAGATTAAAGTACAAAATCAAGTAAAAGTGCATTATATTAATTAGTTATATGCAATTTAATTGTAACATACAGTTTTTGTAATGTAAGATCGCTTGATGTTCAGATAGTACGGTCATCACTAGACGCATTGATAAACATTTCAAAGAACGGTTTAATAATACCATTAAACTGTTTACTGACTTTTAACAACCAGTTAAGAATTCACGAGTTTACTATCCACCCTCGAGTGCGACGTTAAAATATTTTACAATACAATTTAAGTTTATAAATAACCCTTTACGGCAAAAATTAATGATAAAATAAAAACTTTACCACATTTTACGTTTAACTAGGGTTCACTCTCTCACTGGTAGCAACGAAAGGGTGCGATTTTCCAAACTCCGGCACTTGGAATGCTCTCCTAATTGCGTCGGAAACTTTGACAAATTCAGGTATTACTTTTACAAACATTTTAAATTGTATTTAAAAAACGAAATGAACCATTTGGACTTTATGTGCTTGTTTTATTTATAGCTTAAAACATTTGAATAATTACAAAAACAAATGTATGTATGAGTAAAGTGCCTACACATTTATAGTGAAAATATAGTATGATACATGCAAAAAAAAATTTGAACTATAAAAAATGAATTATAAATTCATAATAAGATGAATGAATAATTTTCTTTTTTGATTAGTAATATTTATTAATAGAATGTATTACATTAACTACAGTAACTATTTACGACAGTTCGTTTATCATCTATAGGAGAGCCACGTTGAAGGATTTGCTAATGCACTAATTGGGCCAACTCGTCCGAAGTGAAAGCACGGGCTAACAGAATACTCAGCGTGAAATGGTAGTTGAACTTGAAAGGGTACTTTCGTCTATGGCCTTTAAATGACGCTTTAGCGGCGTAAAGCCGGCAACACAACCAGTAAGCAGGCTGTAGCGTGGTTGCGGTGTTCTCTTTCTACATAAGATACTCGCCTGCTCCGTTGTACCAATATAAAATAAAATACCATTAAAAAATGCGATCTAAAAATATACAAATAAAGAAGATTCATGATTGTATTTGCTTGAAATGAGGTAATTACAATACCGTTTACTTCAAAACGAGAATTTCATATCACAAAATGTTCTTATAAAGCAACCACTTTCCGTAATTTACATGAAAAGTGTTAGTACTGAACAGTTTTCTTCAAAGAGATTTTAATATTCCAACTTTCTTACGGCACCGAGTTAATGCTCTTTTTAAATACCTTTTTATAAGTATAACAAAGGCGGGAAGGCAAAGTTATAAATAAATTAAACCGATATTAAAGTATAAAAATGAATTCTCAAATTACTAAAATCCATTGAGAGTTGTGCGGTACTTATAAAGAATTAAACTTGTGGCTGTACTTATTGTTCAATGTTTATTTTTATATTCTTTGTATATATTTCAATTTTGAAATTATATAATTTTTAAGCTACTTTCAAATCTATAAAAAACAGTGATTCTATCTTTGAGATTACCACATTTTAAATATATAATTTTGGAGATAAAGATTATATTTTTTACCTAAATTATCCGTTTTACAATTCATTTTGTGACTCTACTACTACGAACCAGCTCTCTGCAGAAGAACAAACTGCTACTTATCTATAGGTCCTATTCCTTTGACTCCCGATTTTTATATATGAAAAAATAATATGTAATAGAAGAAATTGCTGACTTAAGGGGATTTTTTTCAGAATTAAGCTCGCACGTGATTTGATCATGGCTCATATATTTTTTTAATAGTATAGCGGATAACATAGCAGGTCAGTCTCCTATATGGTTAGAGAACACCTCCGCCCATGGAAAACCGCGCCACAGTCCGCGCATTGGTTGTATTGTCGTCTTTTTACGCTACTTAAGCGGCTTTTTTAGGACCTCTGATATCCTCAATCACTCAGCAAAACACAGTACCAGTACCGTTTCACATTGACTATTCTGTGAGCCCGTGGTATCACTTCGGACGAAGCGTCCCAATTAGTGCTTCCGCCTATGCTTCAGCATGGCTCTCCCACGAGTGAGAATTCAAATGTTTTTAAATTTTAAATGTTATAAAAATAGAGATATTCAAAGACAGATAACGGTTGTAATGTATTAAAAACAACACATTTTCACTTTTCAGTACTGCGTTGGTACCACGCAGGCGCGTTCAAGGTAACAATGCAAATACAGGAACCACAACGGCTGAAAACCAATGGATGCAGGTGATATAAATTATTCAAACACAGGCGCGGGTCGATAAACCCACTCATGACCGAAGGAAACACTTATAGCTTATTCAGGAATGCTCTTAAAATAACCAGGATCGTTGCTGTAAAAATGATAGAATTTAATTTTGAAATCTATTGATTGATGTATATATTTCTAAATGTCGATGTTTGATAAATATTTGTTGTACGCCCAACCACTTAGACTCGCTTTGTTCTAACATTAAAATATATTGTTTCGTGTAGGTGTCTTGCCAATTGTGAAACCGTGAAATGTTACAAGAGTTGGCATTCCTGCTGTCAGTTTTTATATTTTCATCGTTCAACAATGACAAGTGTGTATTTTATACCACCTGTTTAAAATTAAACCACATTAGCTACAGATAATTGTGGTTTTCCTTCTTAGTTATTAAATACACATCTGATAATCGTAGATAAAGTTCAAGAATATCACCCACTAATTAAGTATATATTTTTATTGGAAAATCGAGTGTTTCAAATGGGTTGGCTGAGCGAGTGTCTTAATACTGTCTTACCTATGTAAAAGCCCTGATGAAGCATATGATGAGGTACTAATTTGACCAGCTTGTCACAGAGTACTAGCGGGATACAGAATTTGTATTGTGTTTCACTGAGTGAATGAGGATACCGGAGTCTTGCCAAGTTATACCGCTTAAACCGGATCTACAACTAAAGCAAGGATTGTGGCAAGATTGTCAACGGGCGACAGTGCTCTCTTACCGTCTAGGAGGCCTGCCTATTCCGGTATCTACTACTCAATTAATACGAAATAGAGAATGTAGAAATGTATCTTTCGCCATCGCAACGCATCTTGATTGATGTTGTGTGGCGGAAGCAACGACGGAAAAGTGATATTCATTCTCTCATATTTCCGCCTCCTGTTTTTATATTTCACTATGAGTTATATATTTTTTTAAATGTAGACATTTATATGTTAACTCCGTGCATGTAAAAGAGATTCTGATATAAATTTAATAAAAATATATTACAGTTTCAATAACGTTTATACTAAATTACAATGTGTGATCTTTGATTAATATAAATCTCTAGTAGAGATTGAATTTCTGTGTGGTTAGATCTTCCTTGGTTCATCCAATTTTACTTGTAAGGAGAATTTTTTGAGTTTAAAATTATAAATAAATAAATATTAACCCTTCGTTTCATTTAAATAATACTTATAATTTTTTTTATTCTATAGCAGATAACGGAGCAGGTGGTATGATGACACCGTCGCCCATGAACAACTGCGCCATAGTTTTTACTCTGTTTAAGCGACAATTTTAAGGGCTTCAGATATCCTTATCCACTCTGCGAAACATAGTACTAGTAACATTTCACACTGAGTATTCTGTGAGTTCGTGGTAGAGTAAAAAGTTGGCTGTATTCTATTTCAAAGCCCATATCTTCAGGAATTTTCAAAAAGTTAACCTATATTTGATTGTACGTTTCGTTGCCTTCATTTAATTCAGAGAGTAAAGCTATATAGAACAGTTATGTGATTTCAGTATATGCAATGACGTATAAAATCCTTGCAAGATTTTGTTCGTTATTATAAACTTCGTTATATTAATAATAGGCCATCGTGATTCAATAGCTATTCAATACAGAATACGCTGTTCATGTAAATGAAGGTAAGGCTATGCTAACGGTTGGAAGAAGGCTCTAACAAGAGCTTTGTGTGGGCTTACAGACTCTGACTAAGTGGCGAACAATGGTGGCGGGAAAAGTGCTTGTTAGTTCGACTGCCGATCCAAATATTGATTGGATGTAACGACTTAAAGTTTGTAAGCCTGGGAAACGTTCGTGGAGAACATCTATTTTCCTTGTTCAACCTTACCTGACTCTAGTCGCATTAAATTATTAATTTACTTATATTATATATAAAATAAACGATGTAATTTATTTTTAGTTTGCATTTTGAATTTTGATGGATAAAACGTTGGTTATAGATAGCAAACATCTAATTTAACACAGACTTATAGCGTTTTAAACCTTTAAAGTTTCACCAAGGAGTTGAACAGCTGAAATAACTCAATTTATATTAGAATATTTATTTTTAGAATTAATTTATCGACTGATATATTTTTATAGGCATTAATGACGCTACAGAACATTTTTATCTTTGATCAGCAAGCGTCAGGAAATCACTTCAGATGTTTGTTAATGTGAATAATTTCTAATTAAATCGTGCGATGTTATGCCAATTTTGTTTTGTTTTATTTTTAAATTAATTTTATTATAAATATAATATTTGTTCATTTTCTGTGTATGTACTTCCAGATTTTAGTAAGCCGCGAACGAAATGGGAAGTAGTTTAATACTAATATAGTTTGCTTAATCGACGAGAGTTCCTGGTTAGTATAAGCTAGGATTATTATTTAATTTATGTGTTTTAGTTTGAAATATCAATATTTGTAAGTGAACTGGGAAGATTTAGTTAGTTTATATACAAACGATGAGCTTAGGTGTAAATTTAAATTTTTAACATAGATAATCCAGTATAGTTTGGTAGATATTAAATAAATACTGCCTATATTTAAGGAATTTAAATAAAATATAACATTTGCAAGTATGTATGGCACTACAAGGGGAAGACCTATCAGGCAGTGGACGTCTTACGGCTGAAATGATGATTATGATGATAATATTTACTAGGGAATTTGATAGCCTTATCATAGAATAAAAATCTGTTACCCAGGAAAAACATGATAAATTCAATTTTGAAAAAAATACCATTTTACTCATAATAAAATCAAATACCTTCTGTCAAACTTAATAGACAACATTTAGTTCAAGCAAACGTTACTCTCTGGTCTTTGTAAATCATAATTTACATAATAATGACTCGAACACATCGCTTGATTACCTGTAATTAAGCTTACAAACCGATGCTTGCTTTGACAACATCGTGGAAGCAGAGAATTTGTCTCATTAACCATATAATTACAAAGGTAGGTAAGCTTATTGGACTCAATCAATTGCGTATATTCTATACCATAACTCATATCTATGTATGGTATTGTAAAGTATAACTTATGCAGGTAAAGTGGAAAATTAAAATTTTAATTAATAATTATAAAAAATATTTTAAATAATAAAAAGTACTTTAATGAATAATTGTTAACATGTACTAAATAAATATAATGAAACTTACTCACATGTACAATACTTTATAAGAATAATTTTCTTTATATATTCTTATCAAATAGATATTGAAATCTATTAAAATACGCGCTTATCAACTTACTTCTACAATATATGTTTATTAAAATGTACCAATTTTTAGAAGAAAGAACATTTACCAAAATTTAAAATAATGAAATAGATGTCGCTTACTTTCAGGTAGCATTTAACATTAAATGTAATTTATTATTTGTGTTAAATATACGATGATGATTAAAATCGGCGTTGCGTAGAGATGTTGGTTCGCTCAGTATCTTCTAACGCATTTATCACGGGGAATGTTTGGAGTAGCTGTTAGCATTAATACCTGCAGCTGAATTACATCATCGAATATCGACGCAGAAATTTTCGTCGATAAAGTTTCATCGTAACCACATCGAGCGTTTCTTAAGGCATTTTGTGCCGCGCATCACCACTCTGTGGAAAGCTGCTAGAGTAGTATTTCCAAACGAATACGACTCGGGGACCTCCAAGAAAAGAGCGTACGTAGTCCTTAAATGTACTCAACGTCCCCGCGGCTGTTCAAGGGCTAGAGGTGTCCATGGAGGAGGACCTCTAACGCGTATGTTATTAAACTAATTCTTTTACTGTCTAGGATACTCAACGTTTACTGTAAAAATACGATCATTTAAATTAGGATACCTTGGTTATGTCACGTATAATATAACAAATAGAAGGATCACACTACTGTATTCGCATATCAGGAAGCGATTTCATCACAGACGTGCCATGACGCCGTTAAATTAACGACACTTCGTCACTGATTGATAAAGACACATGCTTTGCCAAGGAACAATCTTAATTGCGACTGAAATTTACTGATAATCATTTAGAATTTAATGATTCAGTATAAATCACCCGGTAAATTATTTTTAAGCCTATATAAAGAATACAATTTTTTACAAATCTATAAACGAGTAATGAAGTAATTCTAATGAAAATATTTTTTTTATGGAAAAAGTGGTAAACGAGTAGGAGGCTCATATAAGATACTAGATCTTCCACCCATGGAGAACCCTAGCCCGTACAGAGCCACGGTTGCGTTGCCGACCTTTAAGGAATATGTACTCTATTTTTTGGTTGGTCTGGCAGCGGATTCCACAGAGTAGCGGTGCGCGGCATAAAATGCCTTTGTATTCTGCCTCGATGTTCGATTATGAAATTCAGCTCCTCCGAACATTCCTAAGTACTAATGAAAATATATTTTAAACAATTAAATTGTTATTTTTTCAGTCGCGATCATGTCAACCTTTTCATAGCAAATAAAGAATTTAAAAATAAAGAATAATTTTAATAATAATAATAATTTTAATTTAATAATTAAATATTATAATAAAGAATTTCTGATAAAAACGAAGAAAGATGAAAAGATTTATACCATGCGAGTGTAATACAATGAAAATTTTATATAAGAATAATAAACTATTCAGTATTTCTGCGAAAGCTACGGGACAGTAGTCCAAGTAAGTCCAATAAAAACATCATGAAATTAATGCGCAAGCGTATACAGTATAAACAGATAGCGTAACTATTGAAGCAACTGCCACAGTGTGACAGCGCAAAGCGTAAAGTCTGAGTCATAATATTATACATTATTAGTCAAAGAGACTTTTTTGTGACGATAGAATATATATTATGAAAAAATATACACTTATAATCAATATATCTTGATAATTTTATTTATGTTTATTCATTATTTCAATTTGATAATAAAGAGATTTATTTATTCACATTACACGCCAACGTAAAAAGCTATATAGCTTTTTACGCTGATTGAGCTATATAGCTCAATATTACTATAGTGAAAAGATATAACGTCGGTTTAATATTTAGTTTTTGTCAATCAAAATTGTTAAAATTATTTTGCGAAATGTTTCCAACCTTTTAAAGTAGAGTTCCAAAGCTTTATCTCCTAGACTAGAGCTTACATCATTGATGTCACCAAGCTGCCCTCAATAAGTGCATTCAGTCGATTCGTCTTCAAAAAGAAACTTGTTGGCATCATTCCCAGTTTTTGCTGTCTTTTTACAATCGCTCGGAAAGGAATTTTAATCTGCCGTAACTCAGTCATTGTTTTGCAATTTATATTGACAGAAATGCTACTTTTTCACATAATTGCTTGGTATTTATCCTGTACCGTTTATGTTTATAGAGGGCATATTAAATTGCGGAGATTTAAAAGGAAATGTTGTCGTTTGTTTTTGTATATGAACGAATTCTGTACAGCTTTTAATAAATTATTATTAATAATATTTTATTTAATTATCATTTTTAATATATTCTATGTCTATCCTGGTAACATAAATGGTATTAAAAATAGATATACAGTATTCGGTTACTTAAACAGTTTTAAAAATTTAATTCTCAAAACATTTCAAAATACGTCTATTCAAATCTCACTTTATACATTTTAATGGTTTTAAATAAAGTATTCACAAATAAACCGCCTAGAAGTATCAATTTATGTAATTGGCACGCGTCATAAAAGATCTTTAAGCAGCCTACACGTTAAAGCGAAACTGTTTAAGTTTTCATCGCGTACAATTTGCGTAATATTCGCGAAGGAAAATTAGCCATTAGTGGCGTTAACTGAGAACCTGCTGTTCGCTAGTCGTGTGCCTAAAACAACCGTTACTAATCATTTTACTCGCTACAATCTGTTTCAACACTTCCATGGGTAGTTACTAAATTTCTAGTTATTGTTGCCATCAGGTAATCTTAATTAGTGTGACTAAGTAGATTACACGTCTACGCAGAGAGCTGGTGGTCTAGAGTTCTATAATCGCTCAAAGCTATCCAATTTGCTTTTAAAAAATATATTTGACTATCCTCTTGAAGACAGATTGAGGTTACTGAATTACTATTTGTATATCAAACTCTCTTTTAATGTAGATTCATAGAAATTTTTTGAAAAATAATTTAAATTAGCTGTACAACGTAAAGTAATCATTTGACTGTGATGCGTTTGACCATGGGCGACGTGGCCATATAGGAGACCCATCTACTCCGTTGTCCACTATACGATAAAAAATTAAAAAAAACATGAGTTTGTTAAATCGTCTGAATTGATATTAATATTTATCATCAACTGTTGAAATAACTATTTATTATTTATAATAGAGCTGTAAAAAATAATAGTTGTTTTGTCATAGGATACTATCAAAGTGCCATTCCATGAATATCTTGGAACAAATTTATAGTTTTAATAAAAACACAAAACCAGTTCCTTTGCGTGATACAGTTGCAATATCATTGATCTATTAGTTTTTATCCGTGGCTGCATCCGCCGCAATTCATTCAAGATAACGCCGTTACGAAGACGGCCGTTACATTTTATCTTATATGTATTTTTTATTATATAGTACGAGAAATAACTTCGTTTGATATATTATATATGTTTCAGAAAGTGAGTGACGATATCGGTGGCCCTTAAAAATACCGCTTAAACGGGGCATGCACGCACTGTGGCGCGGTTGTTCATGGGCGTTGGTATTCTCTTACCATATAGTACAACTAACTGCTCCGTTATCCGGTATAGAATAAAAAAACATACAATAACAAAACAAAAATTCAATAATTATACAGCTACGATATGAAAATACTATTTTTACAAGTGAGAGAGCCATAAAGCATATATTGATGAAATAAGTGGGTCAGCTCGTTTGGAGTAATACCACGGGCACACATAGTACTAGTGTGATATAATATTCGTACTGTGTATCGCTGAGTGAGTGAGGTTACCGGAAGCCCACTAAATGTTATTGCTTAGCGGCGTAAATAGCCGGAAATATAACCAAAGCGTGGATTGCAACGCGGTAGTTCATGGGCGATGATGATCGTTTACCATTAGGGGATCGCCGTTGTTTGCTTTATATTATTAAATAAATAAAAATTGAAAGAGTAACTATATAATATGTCTTTAAAGTATAATTATTTTATAAAGTATGCTATTTGAAACTAAAAATAGTTCAAGAGACCGCTATTGAAGTGAACTGTGTGTATGAAATGCCAACATAAATTTTAAATGATTCAAGATTGGTCGACCTCACTATGAAATATTCTTGTAATAGAGAGCATGTGGCTTTAATTCACTTCGCATTGAAAATTCAATACATTAAGTGATATCTTACGTTTCACTTATATTTGTTTAAAGAAATAGTTGAAAGACATTTCGTATCATTAAATAGGTGAGTACATTACGTCAAGAGACAGTTTTATGTGTAATGTAAAAGAGAAATTATGACTCGAAAGACGTGTCCTACTTAGCAAGCTAATCTAGAAATAACGCAACTGAAATAGACGTCTATCATTCATGTTGTTTTGTTTGTCTGTCTACGAGTGCTTCTCCGAAATTGCACGGGTGGTCCTAGTTAAGTAGGTTTATAGATTCTTGGATCAATATTTGTATTACGAGGCTGTGTCAAATGGCTTAAAATTATATTAAAATTCACATCTTTAAATATTACAATGCTTATTTTGAACATCAAATATTTGAGCACTTTTTTCTTATGGAAATGATGGCAAACGTGCAGGAAGCCCATCTAGAGGAAGCGGTCCACCGCCTATAGCCCTTGCAAAGCAACGGGTGTGTTGCCGGCCTTTAAAATATGTACTATTTATTTTCCCCAAGTCGTATTGGTTGGGTTAATACCTTTGGTGGAAGCTAATTCCACAGTGTGGTGGTGTACGGCATAAGTTGCTTTAAAAAACCATGCACTTTTTACAATTATAGTAATATGTATTAATTTTTATGAGTTAGAAGTAAAAAGACTGTCACAATGCTAGTCGAAATATACAAAATTAATTATAGATAGTGTATAGATTTTAGCTATATGATTGATATAGACTTAACTCTTATGTAATCACTTATTAACGTTGAAGCACGTTTTTTTTTAACAACAATTTAATTTTCCGAGTTAGTGAGAATGGATCCCGCATATCACACAGTTATATACAGTTATTAAATATTCTAAAGTTACTAATTACATTGAACCAATAGAGTATCTACTCTATCTAATACTCTACCTACATACTTTTTTATTATTATAATGGTATAATGAACAACGGAGCAGATGTCTCCAATATGGTAAGAGAATACCGCTGCCGATGGACAACTGCACCACAGTCCGCCCATTGGTTGTGTTGCCAGCTTTTTACGCTACTTAAGCAGCATATTTAAGGGCATCAGATATTAGGGATGGTGAAACACAGCAGAAGCAATTGTTGACTTACAGTGAATATTTTAAAAAAGATAAGCGTATTGTTAATTTATGTGTACAAATAGTTTTAATATAAATTCAAATGAACTCTTACCATAGCCAAAACAAATGTTCGGTTGAAGTTGAATAGAATGTCACTAAATATTTACTTAGAACGCGATCCAAATAATGAGGTCCTTAATTTAGGTTCCTATTTTTTATTTTTTTATAGCGGACAACGCAGCAGGTAGATCTCTTTTATGTTAAGATTACTCCACCGCCCATGAACAACCGCGTCATAGTCCGCCCGATATCACGATATCCTCCCTCACTCAGCGAAACACAGAAGTATCGTTTCAAGTACAACTACTATTTCATGCTGAGTTTCTGTGAGCTCGTGGATTCATTTTGGACGAGCCGGCTTTTATGCGTTAGCATATGCTTCAGCATGGCTGTCCCACGGGTAAAACGGGTCTTCCACGAGTTCTACACTTTAAAGTAATTTAAATAATGTCATAAAAAAGTAACAAAAGTTTAAGTGTAATTGCTACGCTATCATTATTTACAGGCAGACGCTGCTAGAAATGCACTAAAAACCTTAATTATTTTTCGTAGTCGGTAAAGTCTAGACCTAATTTACATTACCAACGAAGGCGCCTTTGTCTTAGTTGCAATTAATTATTCCACTTTATGTAAATAACATTCGAACCCATTCGTAACTAGCGGTCCTTAGTGCGAGTTAATTTTAAATTATTTCAAAGATATAAAAATTGCTATCTTGTATTTCTTACTGCAATAATAATTCTTAGTGTAATTCTAATAAAGCGAATGAAAGACGATATAACCTTTGGCGATTATTTTATATCGGTTAACGAGCGAGGAGTAAAAAGTACAATAAAGTATAAGGCATATAAAGGACTATACTTAAAAATACAATTTGGTTAAAAATGTATTTAATATAAACAATAAAAGTATAGAGAAAGAGAGAAAAATACATTGTTAATAATTACCAATTTTTTAAGTTGACGATAACGAACGTTTTCTTTACAACAATAGCAAACAATTTAATTTGCCATCAGGGGTATTTCCAAACCAATACGACTTATGGACCTACAAGAAAAGAGCGTACACTCCTTAAAGGCCAGCCACATACCCATGACTCTGCAAGGGCTAGGGGTGTCCATGGGCGGACGGCTGCTTGCCCTAGATGAGCTGTTTTCCACTGTTATTATAAAAAAGCTGTTATTATTTATTTAAACTTACTAAAATAATGAAGTATTTTGACCATAGAGATGCAAATTAGTATGATGAATTCTAAACTTAATTGTATTTCTTTATTAAAATGAGACGAAAAAATCCCGCCCATAGTATGTAAAACTATTAGATATATTTGTCTAACATCCATCCATTTATAGTGAAATGTGGAGGTTTGTTTTAATTTAATACCTAAATCATTATGTAATGTAGACCCATTATCTAAAATTAATGAATTTAAAATACCTATATTTTATAAAAGATTGTATGCATTGAATATCTCTCTATGACGCAAAAATCAAGTACTATCATTAATCACGCAACGCTTGAAATAGACTAAGCCCTGCCCTGCATAACGTTGTGAGAGTTTCAGATAAGGATGCTGTGTTGCCCTAAATAAGATTAGATAAATCAATTATATCGCTTATTGTGAGATACAGTGGATTTAACTTAACTACAGCTATTTCGCTGTGAGAAATATATAAGAAATGCAAAATTACATGTATATACTACAATTGTATTTAAAAATATAAACTCCACAGAAATGTTTTTTAAATTAAATCATTCTGTAAAAGTAACATGTAGTTAGAATTTCAATTGTATGCTTTAATTTAGACTAAGCCTTTTGTAGGCAGTTATTAAGAGAACACCGCCTTTCCACAACCGCGGTATAGTCTGCGCATTTGTTGTGGATGCTGGCTTTTTACGAAGCATCACCAGTATTTTTGAGGGCCTCCGTTATCTTCACTCACTCAGCGAAACACAGTAGAAGTATCGGTGCAAGTAAAACTATCTTTTCATGCTGAGTATTTTGTGAGTGCGTCAGCATATGCTTCAGAATGGCTCTGCCATGGGTGTGACAGTGATAAAACACTTGCCCGAACACTGTCAAGCCCTTCCACAGACCGAATAAATTATAATTTAATTTATTGGGATTCGAACTCGATACCTCTGGCTTTATTCTAGCTACGAGACTCTCGAAACAGATATGTAAATTTATAGACATCTTCTTCTTCTTCTTCTTCATCAGCCCATTCAAGTCCACTGCTGGACATAGGCCTCCCTCAAAGACGCCCACCC
>DWCF01002143.1:0-25565 GCA_018230265.1 Delias oraia | reverse complement strand
ACGTTTCAGATCCATATGTCATCACTGGCAACACGCACTGGTTGAAGACTTTCGTCTTCAGGCACTGAGGTATTTTATACTTTAAATACCTATTTAAAATTATTTATTATGATATATATATTTAAAAATTACGTTTGCTATTATTTGAAGATATGTTTATAATGAGATTCCAAATTTCTTTATCTTTTTTATTCTTTATACACCATGGTTGTGGTATGTATAATTGTAGTAGCTACAATTACTTTTGCGATGTATCTTCACTTTTCACCCGTGGGAGAGCAAAGCTGAAGCATATGCTGACGCACATATTGCGCCGGCTCGTCCGAAGTGATACCACGGGATCACAGAATACTCAGCGTGAAACGATACTTACTCTGTGTTTCGCAGAGTGAGTGAGGATATCGGAGGCCCTTAAAAGTGCCGCTTATTCGGCGTAAAATGCCGGCAACACAACCAATGCGCGGACTATGGCGCGGTTGTTCATGGGCGGCGGTGTCCTCTTACCATATGGAAGACACACCTGCTTCGTTGTCCGCTATACTATAAAAAAACTTAAAGTAACCACTTCAATGTTGATCACTATTAGTCTCACCATATCAGGACTAGTAAGTGGTAGTAAGTGTCATAGTAAGTGGTATTATTAAATATTTTAAAATGCCTTAATAGCTGTCAATTACAAATTAATATTAACCTAACGATATTTTTAACAAGTTTCATATCGTTTATGAGAATAGAGAGGCAAATGATCAGGAGGCTTTATTATTTATTTTTTTTTTTTATTTCTTTATTTATTTATTAGTGATCCTCCGCCCATGGACACCCCATCCACTGCTGAGCCGCGTCGCCATCCATTTAGGAAATCCCAAAATTGGTGATGTATTTATTGTTTGCTAAATTTGCTTTATTAATTTATCTTCCAGTTCAATCGAATACTCTTACGAATAACTTTAAGCAAGTGAAAAGTTAATAAGAACGACATGTGATTGATAAATTTGATGAAACAAGAGTGATTATAAAAGAATGTCGCGGCCGTATAAGTAGTAATGTGGGTGGTTGCTTCATTTGTCACCGTTTACCAGAAGCTATGTATGCATTTTAGCAGTGAGGACAATCTAATAGGATATATGCCTACGTTTAACGCGTCTAAACTAAAGAATAGTCCTTTAACTATTTAAAGTATTTATTGGTTTGTTGTTATTATGAAATACTAGGAATTTTTTTAGCTTTAAATGGTCTCCATGGTTCAGTAGTTGGAGAACCTAAATTCAAAAGTTAGAAGTACAATTTAACCAAGAATCCTTCCCGTAAAAGATACAAAAAAAATCTTAATTTACGCATTCTTAGTTTTAGATTAAGATAGCTAGATTTTTGTTAAACTAGGAATGCAAAATATTTTCTAAAATTAGGAAAATGTTTCATTAAAAAATTAAGGAATAAAAGGTGACTTGATGTATCCTACGCGACCGTGCGTTCGCTGATTTTCAAGGTGGTTTGATGTTTGTCACCTCCAAAGTTTAGTAGCTTTCGTTCAGTGGCAAGTTGAGTAGCGGCCCTTATCTCGGCATCCATCGGGCTCTATGCAAATGTCGTTTTTGCCTTCCAATCGGAGAGCAAAACGCAGTTGCATTTGCTCTGGGTGGCCGCGCTGCGCGATTTCCATTATGTTATGTATTAATTTGTGATTATTGTTTGATTTTTCTATGGAAATGGATGAAAACGAGCAGGAGACTCACCTAGGATAAGCGGTCCTCCGCTCATGGACACCTCTAGCCGTTGCAGAACTGCAGGTGCGAAGAGTTTTTGATTTATCTTTTAAAACACCGAAAATGAGGTTATTGATTTCAATTGTAGGTAATAATTTTAGGTTAATTCCACTTCAGTACAAAAATCAGCAGTTTTATAATAAGAGTAGGCTCATTTATTATATAATATTCTTTTTCGTGGCATTTTGAGGTCACTTGATTTTTGCATATTTTATACGCTAAATCTAATTATAAATTATTATTATTTATATTATTATTATAGAGTATTTATTATATTTTCAGCACTGTAGCTATAATATTTAAAAAGTATTGTAAATCATATATAATAAAAAATAAATAAACAAAAAATACGCATCTCTTGTGAGTTTCATTTATTTGAACAATCATTATTGATTTAATATTATCATCGCTAATACGATGAAGATATTTTAGCAACTTTGCAGTACTTTGGGCAATATTATTGTAACTTTTGGGTAAAAAGGCACTTGGGGTGTAATAACGTTAAGGGAGCGGAAGGATACTGCAGAATGTTACGCCGCGTTACATGGAAGAAGAGAAGCTTACAAATCTTGAAAAATTGCGTTAGTAATTGAACGCTCTCTTTCACAAAGTGTAGATAAATGAATAGGCATGATTGGTTAAACGGAATGCTTACAATAATCGTCACTAATCGTATGCTTGCAGGACAAGTAACAACTCCACTGAACAACAACTAGTTTACATATTATAATATTCAAAATTGCTCTCAACAACTGAGTCATCCTCCGAGGGAATTGTGTTTTATTAAGGCGCAGCGTATAGTGACAAATCAATACAAAATAACATACAATGTACCCAAAATATATAAAAACTAAACCTATATGAAAGATATCTGTATAATTCATTTATTTATTGCATTTTTGTTGCCACTTGATTGAGCACTCAAGCTTAATGTTTTATAGAATCTAATGCATGCATGTCATTTGCGGATTGTCTTCCTCTCTTTCTCGAAGTACTTTAGATATTTTTGACCCAATTTCTCGTCGTCAATTTAAATTTACGCTGTGAATTTTTTTTTTGAAGGTCCCCAATTCTAGGTCCCCAAGGTCTTTTGATTGGAACATAACAAAAGCTTGTTAATATTAACCAATGTTGTTAATAAATCGTCGCCTTAAGGTGATATTTTTTGCGCGGCACATCCCGATGCGACAGCGACACGACAATAAATTAGATGCGTTGAAATGTTTGTGCTGTAGGCCCGTGGCCGCCGTCGGCGCGCGCGCATACATTAGCGCGGGGGCGAGGTGCGGAGGAGTAGGGGGTGGGCGCCCATTGTGTCCCACACTTCGCACCCCCACCCGTCTCCCCTAATGAACGATTCAATACCTGCAATTACGAGATAGAGATCGTGGCATGTGTGGTCAAAGGCGAAAAGCCTCTTAGCACATTCGCCGGAACTGGGAAATGTTCGGATGTGCGATTAGGGTAGCGCACGGTCATAATTTAAGGCTCCTCCGCGCCGACTAATGGCCGGATAAATGGGCGGCAGGTGCGCGAAGGCTGCACGCCAAACGCACACGCCATGGCATCGATCACCGCAATTGAAGACTAGTTGAAACCTCTAGACGTGCTAATTACCAATGAGAACCTCAGCTGGAACACGGGTGCGTTTACAGGCCTTTACAGGATAAAGAGAGCTTATTTGCGGGACTGATTTCTAAGCCGACGTTGTGATAAGTGAAACGTATCGGGTTTGAATCCCAGTCCAAACAAAAAAACTAGAAAATGGTACTGTGCTTTGCTGAGTGAGTGAGCGAAGTAAAAAACCGGCAACACAACCAAAAGGGGCGGCGGTATTCTCTTGCCATATTGGAGATCCAGCTGCTCCGTTGTCCGCTAGACCATAAAAAAATCACAACCCTCAAAGTTTCAACACTCTAAGAAACAAGACATGTCATAACTTAACCCTCCTAAACTCGACGGCAAATAGCAGTTTAATGTATGCTTGAAATCTAAATGATAATGCAGCGGTATCTGGATGAGAACAGTTGCAGAACATCAACTTTCTATTTGGGTGAACTCGCGACAGCTGCAGTGCGCGATCTACGGTATTTCAGTATGAAATCATACAAAAAATTACAATTCCTTCACTTGGTCAATTATTATATTTTGTTGCACAGTATGTATTTAAAAGAATTTTGTATTTTTTATTTCAATTTTCTGATTGTTAATGACGTACACAAATAATTAAATTTAACTGTATTTACCTGACATTATAGTCTATAATAGTCGGCATTGTTGATTTTAAATTAGTCTACTGTTTGGTTGCTATGGTTACCAGTTGCTTGTTATGTTACGTTAAATTGTGCAGAAAAACATTACAGTAAATTTATGAAATTTAGTCATTTATAAGTCTAGTATACTATATTTATGAAGAAGATGTTATTGCATTGTCAGAAAATGACTCCGAGACGCTTTCAGTGTAGATCGATGCTTTAAGAGTATGTTCCCTGTGTAGAAGGCAACCAGTGAACACCGCTGGATTAATGGAAATTGAAGTCCATGATTCTTAGGCCAGCCAGAACCTCGCACAGCAAACGGCCCAATAAGGCCCTCCTTAAAGTATGATAATGATTGAGACGCGTAACTTTCTAAAGCGCTGAAAACTCGTGCAAGCTGTTAGGGGCAAAAAGAATCTTTCTCGAGACCACCTGGCATTCAACCCGCGCCAGTCACGGACAAAAACTCGAAGAAAAAACGTCATAATATTTGAATATTGATACAAAAAACAATTAAGGCAGCCGCGCGTCACCTGTCGCGGGCACGAGATATGCATTTGCATTGAAACATATAAAAACACAATGCGTTAGATGGCATCGACCAATTTCTATTTCAAACGCCAACTTCGAATGCAACCGTCGCTTTCAAAATTATTTGAACCACTACGCTCCTATTCCGCATTTTAATTTTGTATTAATCAATGCTGCCCGACATCGCTCCTGGCTAAGGCGGATTTTGCTGCGGTCCTTACTCAGATTTCTATTGTTTCATTTAGCTTTTTCCTCGCGGAAGGCTTAAGTCTTAACTTAAGTCCTTTATGTTTCTCGCCTATTTAATTATTCCTAGATTCGCGGCTATTCATGAACATCTACTTTTAAAGATGTTAAATGGCTATGGATAATATATAATTATATCCATTATATTATTGATAATTATCACCTAATAAATTATAATTGTCCGGACCGGGATTCTAACGGGTTACCTCTCATTTCTCTGTAGACTTATTTAACCACTTAGCTACGAGGCTCGCTGTTTACTCCAATATATTTTGCATAGGAAGCCAAACTTATCAGCTTAAAACTGTAACGGGTAGATATTTCTAGAGAGATACAATGGATGACACATCTTTTGTCTAATAGAAAGCTCATCGAGAAAAGGCGAATGTAAATAGATATCTATTGTGTTCGCAGACAATCCTGTTATGAATTTTCTAGCGCTGACTTCACGAATCATATATATTTAGTCTTTCATGTGCCATATTACACATTATAACAACACCAGTTGGCTCGGCAAATCTTTTGCTAATACACATGAAAGTTTTACTAGTGTGAAAGCCAGGAATGAAGCCGACGCACTTATTGAACCGGCTCATCCGAAGTGATACGTACTCACAGAATTCTCTTGAAATACGCGTGGAACGGTACTTGTACTATGTTTCCCGAATTGTGGGAAGATATCGGAAGCCCTTGAAATAACCGCTTAAGTGGCGTAAAAGGCAGCATAACCAAAACACGAATTGTGGCGTGGTTGTTCGTGGGCGGTGGTGTTCTCTTACCATGCAGGAGATCTATCTGCTTTACAGCATTCTGTGCTACTTACCACCATCCTCGAGAAACAGATGCCTACAGAGGTAATACCAAAAATTCTAATACCAAATACAAATGGGGAGCTTTAAAAAGAGAGCGTATCTATTAACTAAAAGACCGGCAACCTACCCGCGGCCTAGCAGAGACTGAAAATGTCCCGCCCTAGGACCGCTTATCTTAGGTGAGCCTCCGATTTTCATAAAAAGTAACTACCAATATATATGTCTATTAGTATATGTAAGATGTGCAACCAGCCCTTGTTACATTCTGCGATCCACTTGCGGCTGAAGATGTGTTTAAATTTTAAAGCCATTTACTGAACTTCTTTGTTACATAATGACTCACTTACAACTCTAATATAATAAAATAAAATGAAATAGACTTATTTTAAAACAATATCTTATATTCAGAGTTTTTCTATTTTATAAAATCTTTACAGAGTTTTAAATTTCTTCCAGAAACTGTACCTTGCTTGTCTGCTTGATTCTTGGTAATCAGTTTAAGTCTTCTTCGCGTTCTTCCAATTTCATCTTATCACAAGATAACGACAAAAATCAAAAGATTGAATACTTGGGAAAACATCGTTTTGGGTCTTTTCACTAACTTAGCGAAACATAATAAAATTAGTATCGTTTTACGCTGAGAATTATTTGAGCCTGTGGTGTCTCTACGAGTGAGCCGGCCCAAATAGTGTGTCAACATATGCTTTAGCATGGCTCTCCCACGAGTAATAACACGAATCATTTTAAAAATTACAAACAAGTATAATTTAAAATTTATATATAATTTTTCAAAGGAAAAGTTTAAATAGTCTGAATTACCCACACATATGAGAAGGTCTTAACTGAGATAAAAACACAGTTCGATATATCATCATCATTTCAACTGTAAAACGTCCACTGCTGGACATTGGCCTCCCCTTTGGAGCTCCATGCATGATACCTGTCGGAGGCGACCTGCATCCAGCGTCTTCCGGCGACCCAGGCAAATACAAATATACAATTTTCTCCCGTCACTTCCGAGGTTCTATCTCCGTCCACTTAAAACTGTAAAGTCCATTCTGGCCAACAGCCATATAAAAAAAACAAATAATGTATAAAATAATAATAATAAAAGTAATTTATTTCCTTTTAAAAAAGTACAACTTATCCTTATATTAATACAGTAACCAATTTCTCAAATATGCCAAAATCTTTGAAATCTCTCTATAGTGAATTTTGGTGTCAACAAAAAGTACACTATTCAAAAGTGATTAAAATAATATATTGTTATTAATTATAGGCTTATATATATGCACGCAAAATAGGCTAATAGTGACGTCGAATTGCGGAAACCAGCCCGTCTTACCAAAAAATAGGTTTATATCAATTTTGTGAGTGCGCGTGTGTGTATATGGTTAGCGAATGTTTAGGATAGTATATCTGTTGCATATGTTCATAGTTATGTGATGATGGATAGAGAGAAAGAGCATATCATGGAAATTATTTCATGGTGTTAGTGTGCATTTTGTATGAAAAAGATAATTGTACCTGCGCAAGCGCACGCATTGCAGTTTGCAGTCAGTAGCCTCGCCGCGGGCGCTCGTGCCGTTCGCGTTCCAATTTCGAATGCTAATTTCTAAAAGAATTAACCCTTTAACGACCACTTCAATTGGGGAGTTTAACCCATCGCGTGCTGAACGCCGCATTGCCTACCTCAGACTCTTTCTGCTGCGGGTTTAAGATCTAAACAACAGGAAACTTCCGTTTATTGTCTATACCGATTAAAATCATTAAATTCACTACTTAAAGTTTCAAATTTCTTAAGTAAATAATTGCAAAAAGACTTATCCATTTATAAATGTTGCTTTACTTAAAACACTGTTTTGAACTTGAATTTTGAATATGTCACTCTCTCGCAACGTGAGTCTCGCTATGTGTTCGTTTTTTCGAAAATGATACATAATACTATGAAAATATATAACAGGAAATATTATAAATGCACAAAAATCCAAAACTCCTATTAAGATACTTAATGCCCATGGACTCAGGAATCATTTCTTAAAACCTCTCAGGACTATAACGTAATGTGTCTTATATTATATCACTGGACAAATATAATAATTTTAAAGTATTTTTAAGGGCAACGTTTTTCCTTTAAATTAAGATCACTGCCGCTCATGGACAACAACGCCACAACTTCAAAGTGGCTGACTGGAATTACGAATTTTTACTCTCATATTTTTGGGCGCGCTCTTTAAATTTAGAATTACGTTTATAAATTACTTAATTAAAAAAAAATTACATTTTCCTTAATTATTTGAAAATTTAAGTTATACAAATAACAGTATAGTAATCATAAAATAGTATGATAAGGAATTATCCTTATAGTATAAGTAGTTTACATCCGTGCCAATGGCTATGCTGAAGCATATGCTGACGCACTAATTGGGCCGCCTCGTCCGAAGTGATACCACGGGCTCTCAGAATACTCAGCGAATAATGTTAGTTGTATATGAGACGATACTTCTACTGTGTTTGGGTGAGGATATTGTACGCCCTTAAAAATGCCCTGAAGCTGCGTAAAAAGCCGGTAACACAGCAAGGGTGAAATCTAGCACGGTTGTCCATGGGCGGTGGTGTTTCCTTACTATACAGCAGACCCAACTGTTATGTTGTCCGCTATACCATAAAAAATAAGTAAGAAAAGAGTGAACGTATGAAATTGAACGAACTATATAGCGTAGAACGGCGAATGTGAAATGGATCAGCGTTGAAAGCACGTCTCAAGTTCGGGCGGCAAGGCCGGTCACTCACACTGGCTATCTATCGCGTAATGTTGCGTAACGTATGACTCATAGCTAATGTGATTCACTTTCACGTCTCACCTTCAGTGACCCACTGACTTCATTCCCGCATCATCCCAGTCATCGATTACCGCTCTGCCATTCTTAACAATCTATTGTAGTTCTTTGCCTATTATATATTTATTTTTGTTCCTTTTCTTGTTCCTTGCTCTTTGTTTTTGATGCTTTTTAACTCTGATACTGCTAGAATTTTAAACCTGCACACCTGCTACGTGGTGAAGCAGACTGTCGAGCACCGCCCTTTTCACCATAAAAAAAGTTTGATAACTAAACGAGCATTAAATAAGGTATACAATTTTTGTATACCTCATGTCTGAGAGAAACAAGTGTTTCCTTGATTTCCTTGATTGACTCCCTATTGATTAGTATCAATATCTGCTGTTATGTTCGTATTTGTAATGGTAATCATATCAAAAATATTTTTTATTGTATGGGTTTTTTCTATGGTATGAATTCGCCACCGCCTATAGACAACCACGCGACATTCCGCGCTTTGATTGTGTTGCCGGCGTTTTACACCAATTAATCTATATTATTTCATTTTTAGTAGAAATACTGCTTCACGCTGGTATTCTGTGAGCCCATGGTAATACTTCGGGCAACCCGGTCCTAAAAGTGCATTAGATTAGGTCTCACAACGATACACATAGATCGTCGCCCGGCCACTTTCAAAACATAAATTATTCATAAATTCATAAATTTTTGTTCAATCGGAGATCAAATCCGATACTCGTGGTAAGCTTTTAAGACCACATAGCTGCTAAGCACTAAATTTAAAACCCTTTCTTGAAATAAACTTAGCAATATGAACGAATCCGTTTAAAAAACATAAACTTCGACACAGTAATTTCCCAGGCAAAAAAACTCTAGTTTCAATCAAGAGCACTTGTAAAAATATCGATTTCGTTGTGGAAGACCCAATCTGTTGGGTGTTAATAAATCACGCGGTAAAAGCGCCGACCGGGCTCAATCGATCTGTCTAAATTAAAACACAGCTCGTTTCGAAGCGGTAAAAACGCGACCCGGCTTCGAGGTAAGCATAGCTTGGACTGTAATGGCTGTAATACGCTTGAACTATATTTAATAACAATTTTTTTATGGAAACAGTGGCCAACGAGCAGGAAGCTCATCTAGGACAAGCGGTCCTCCATGGACACCTATAGCAATTGCTGGCACCTGGCAACGCACTCTTGGCTCTACAAGGGCTAGATGCCATGGGCTAAGGTCGCCTTGGGCAGAGGACGGCTTATCCTAGGTGAACCTCCTGCTTGTTTACCACCATTTCCATAAAAGATATACGATCCCCGCATCCTCCGATCTGAATTGAATTCAAGATAATCCTTAATAAAAAAAGAAGTTTAATCGACGTGCCCCTGAACCCAAACGCTTAAAATTAATTATGTACCTAGATGGAGCTTTTTAAATAAAGATCTAGAAATAAAAAAACGTAATAATCAAAAAAGTCTCTTTTTTATTATAATTCTTCAATATGTTTCTCTTATATAAATATTTAATCCAGTTTATATATTGAATTAAAAGTGAAAACAACAGATTTTCATATTATAGATTACAAAAAGAAGCCTTATATGTATTATTGCGATGCTACAGTGAGATTTATATATAAGAAATTTATTTTAACTAAGATTATGTGTGAAATTAAATTTCAATTTATATCTCTGCTAATAAAAAAACGGCAATAAAAGTAGTAGTAATTATTAATATTTATATAGATTTTGTATTAACATTAAAGTTTGTATCAATCTTTATCACCATTACGTTCTAAGACCACGCAGCACTCAAAGCAACATGACATTTCGTTCAAAGACATTGAAAGCGCTAAATTCAGCAATACTAATTAGGTCTAAAAGGCCTAGGTCTAAAAGAACAAACCTAACATACACATAATATGTGTTTATATAAAAAGACAAAAATAAATTTGATAAATAATGAACAATTTTCAAATTATTTATTTACTAACGGGACTTATTACTATTGACTATTAAAATTTTAAACCCCAGTGTCTGAAAAGTGTCGGACCTCTGGTGAAGGTAGGCGACTGGTCGATGTAAACCTCAGAGCAATCAGATCACAATTTATAGAAGGTAGGTAGAAAATATTGTATGATTCATTCCCCCACTGCACCATAAGCTAACAATTGTCCTATATCGCTTGACACGTATAGCAGAACTTGATTAATGCAAACATGTAAAATTAATCCCACAATTTTATCTTAACTAATTTTTTGTCATATAGTAGTACAGTATATATATATATATAGTATAGTGTTCTGTTACCAAATAGGAGGCGCCCCTGCTCCGCTGTCCGTTATACCATAAAATAGGGAAATCAATTCCTCATTACCTACTACTAACTTCATAGACAACAAACATAACCACAAAACGCATGATAAAATATATAGAGCTGTGATAACGAACCACAGATTATAGAACTCGATAAAAAGTGTCTATGGTGACTCGCAGTTTTAAGTGGGCTTTTTTGTTAGTGTTGCACCCCATGCCATATGCTTGGGAAGTTTACCGGTTGGGTTGGTTAATGACCTCTATCGCGAGATAATTATAACTTTACCTTTGCCATTAATTGTCCGTTTCTATATCTTACGAAGGGGAAACGATCCGTCCTACGACAGTAGGACCGACTACATATACTCCACTAGATTGTATTGACGACAAGGTTTTCCTTATGGAATATAGAGTGATTTATGTATGTATTATGAATGTAAATGTGATAGCAGTCCCTTACAAATGAAAATAATAGTTCCTGGATATTAAAATAGTGCTGTTATATGAACACAAAAATCCAATACGTAATTTTCTATAACATTTCTAATTAATATTATCATTTTATTTTATCATATATCTTTCTTAGTTAAATAAATTATTGTTAGAAATAAGAATATTTTAATTCTAACCCAAATTTTATTAATTTTTTGGTTCTATTTTTTATGGTTTTACGTACACAAAACCCTAAATTTTTAACCTTTGTTCCTATCAACCCCTACATTTTAATAGTAATGTCAGTACTTTAATAATTCTTATATCCATACGTTTGCCGAGGTTAGCTAGTATTTCTATAATGTTTAACTCACTTTATCAATTTGATGGCTTCGATTCTCGTCTAGCAACATTACCAGTAGTAAGTGTTATGAATCGACATTAAAAACCTAAATAAC
Source organism: Delias oraia (assembly GCA_018230265.1). Lineage (NCBI taxonomy): Eukaryota > Metazoa > Arthropoda > Insecta > Lepidoptera > Pieridae > Delias > Delias oraia. The sequence continues at coordinate 13,922 of DWCF01002143.1, read as the reverse complement.
TTAACAATCTATATTTGCGACTTGTACATGGGAGAAAACTGAATTTAATTTCTACCTATTGTACATCTTACACTAATAACTAACTACTAGAAGTAATATTCTGGTAAAAAAACTTAACTTTTGAATAGACCGTTATAGTGACTCAAATAGAGCATCACAAAAAGTCACATTTCCCTCAAAATATACTCGGAAGTCATTAGCAGTGTTTCGGCAAATGATCGACTATATGTGCTGACACCATGTTGCCATAAATATTGTACGAATTAAGAGACCTCATGTCGCCCACCTGCCCTCGCCCCTTGCAGTGCATAAGAATTTGCGACTAACCGTGAAATGTCATTATAGATCGATCAAAAATGCGCCAGCGCATATGGTAAACACTGCGCAGGTAAAAGGAGCCGACACTTAATTGCATACCAGCTCATTTTTATCACAAATAGTATAATTATGCTGAGTTTCTTGGCTCTTCATTTTAGATTTCTTTTTAATGGAATTGGTGGCAAATGAGCAGTAGCCTCACCTAAGGCAAGCGCTCCTCCGCCCATGGACACCCTTAGTCCTTGCAGAGCCGCGGGTGCGTTGCTGGCTATTAAGGAATATAAGGATATAGCGGCGTTCGTGAACAGTTTGTACCTTTTGACATTCATTGTCGGTATTTCATTTTATTTATTTTTATTATATTACATTTTTAATTCAGGTGTTTGATTCTACTTCATGTTATAAATTGGATCTATTACTTGCTTAACAAATGTTGCGACGATTTGAAAGTGGCAGATGCAAAGTTTGGATGTAAATTATTATTAGAAATTAAAATGATTGTGTTTCGTTACTGATACTGATGTTTCCGTTGCTAATGTCAATTGTCAAAATAATACTTATAGTAAAATTATAACCGTTAATCATGGAAACGATAAAATAGGACTTTTCGACTATGGCTACTAGAGCCTTTATAATTATAGTCTGTCTTATTTTTACTCCAAGTCAAGTAAATATTTACTTTTTTTATGCTATAGCGAAAAACAGAGCAAGTGTGTCTCCGATGTGGTAGAAGAACACCGCCGCCCATGAACAACCGCGCTACAGTCCGCCCATTGGCTCTGTTACCGACTTTTTATGCCGCTTAAGCGAAACTCTTAAGGTACTCCGATATCCTCACTCACTCTGCAAAATATATTACAAGTACCGTTTCTTGCTGAGGATTCTGTGAGCCCGTGGTAACACTTCGTCCGTGCCGGCCCAATTAGTACGTCATAATATACTTCAGCATGGCTCTTCCACGGATGCGACAGTATTAAGACACTCGTTCGACTATTGTCAAGCCCTTCCAAAGACCGAATAAATTATAGATTAAATTAAAATTAAACGAACTGGGTTTCGAACCCGATACCTCTACGCTTCACGGTCGTACCATGAAGTTATGAGGCTCTCAAAATAATAGAGAATTTTCACTACATCATAATTAATTCACTGAAGTATTACAATTTCCTTTAATTGGCTACATTTCTTTCTAATGAATGTTTAATACTTTGCCAATTTTATTTCAAAAATACACAAATTTTAGGAAATAATTAAAAACGCCACACTTGATAGTAATAGCAGCGCTATCTATCCGGGAAAAGGACTATATCTTGAAATTTAATTTAATATTAATGAATAGTAATGACAACGGTAAATAAATCATTTATATTATTCGTTTTAAATATTGATCGTTAAAAGCTTAATTAACATGAATAAGTAATGTTATTAGTAACTACAGAACAAAAACAAAGATATTTCCTCTTTCTCTATGGAAATACAATATATAATTTGTTAAATTCAAATTAGCTATTTGTAACTTATATGTTATTATTAGTATTAAGACATGTCTAATTACAACCTTTGAGTGAGCATGGCGCCAAAAAAATTAATATTAATAAACAAAGATAGACCTCGTTAAGTCGTACCTCTATTAGTTGATAACTTTTATTTAAAAAAATGTTTTGTTCCCTTCCCTTCAAACACCAAAATCACCATTTAAATTATATCTCTGTGTCTCAAACATATCAATGTTAAATTACAAGCTTTACTGTTTTGAAATATGAAATGTTCTCTTACTAATAATATGATAAGCGTGCAATTTTAATCCATAGATAAATATTTGCTACTCTTTCACGCAAAAACTACTGATATTGCCTAAATTGGACGAAACTTAGTGTCATCACGGAAGCCGATTGCAGCAGCGTATCGGCCAGAACGCTATAGACTTGTTTAAAATAAGTAAAACAACGTGTGTTCATAATAAATAAAACAATCTCTGTAACTTGAATTTTTATTCTCAACAATTATAATTTTTATGTCGAATCAAAATACGCCAAGCCAGAATCACAAAATCCTCTATGAATCGAACAAATGTAATCCTATATAAATGTAATATGGACATATTTCAAAAAACGTGACAAAACATAACAGAAAAGATCTAATTTTAACAAGTTAAAAGTAGGAGTAATCTAAAATCGTAAGCAAAACGACTAAATTTAATAGTAGTAATTCTGTAATACGTATATAATAAAATGAAGCTATTTTTATAAAACATAATATAAATGTTACGATAACGATGCACTTTTAGTCGTTTTTCATTTTCGGCCCTAATTCTACATACTAAACATACAGCTTGATTATTTATTATAAAAAATAAACAAATCAATTATGGACTTAAAGTATAAAAAAGCTTATATGACTATTATTTTTGTTAACTAAATAATTATGATTAAGGTTACAATAAGCAAAGAGTTTATCCAAATCATACCTTCTTTTTTAATCGAAGTCACCCTCTAAGCACGTTTGATTTAGAACCCCTGAAAAAAAAACGAAGAAAAAACCCAAGTCCGGTCTCAGGGCGCGAAGACGGAACAACGTTGACGATTTGAAATTCGAATAAATTTCTACTCAGTCTGCGGCGAGCGTTCGTAGTTGGAGGTTGTGTCGTTATCGGTCTCGAACCGGTGAAACACAAACGCGTGTTCAATGCCGAGTGAAAGAATTAATTCGTAAACAAAAATATACAACAATATTAAATAAAAAGTACCGCAAATTGAAGTGAAGTTAAAAAAACACGTTAGCTCACGGAAAGAAGATTAATAAACTAAAGTGTTGCACTGTGTAATTTACAAAATGGGTAAGTAATTTAAGGTTTCCTTAAATCTATAAATTTATTATTACGAATTAAACTGTATCGCTAATATTATCTGTTTACATATAATATCATCTATATTATAAGCCAATATGATTCTTTCTACTATATTAAATGTGAAATTTAACACATAACCTATATTAAAATTAGGTTATTATTACCTACCAATCTATTAGTGACATAGTAATTGTCAAAATGAATATTAAAAACATGCACTTTTTACGTTTAGTTAAAGTATAATTATTTCAGTCATCAAACATACAAAATGTACGTTTTGATGCTTACAAAATGTCAATTGTCATTTGACTTTGTAATTGTTTTGTTTTTAACTGAAATAATTATATTCTTTATCTTTACAATGAAGGGCTAATGATCTTAGACGTAGGAATTTTATCTTCAAATCGTATTGCCTTCACATCTAATATCTAAATCTACTTACAATAATCGTATTTAAAAAATATCAATTGACGGTTACATACTTGTAATTAAGCATTAAAAACGTTTTAAGTAGTATAATTATAATTTATACCCAGAGACTGTTTGATAAATGTGTATGTGTAGCATGTATGTTAATAATTAATATATAGTATTATATTATCATTATATAATATATTGAGTTGATATATATTAATGTCGAATATAAACGAATTTTTACAAATGAAAATTATCAACAATTAAATATGAACCATCTTTTATGGTGCACGTAACGAGTTGAGACATGTTTTGTCGGCCAGTCACCAATCTTACCAGTGTCATATATATAAAAATATATGATGTAATTTTATCTCACTATTTAATGGCAATAGGTCTGAGTTATAGTTTGTAGGTACAGCTTATATAAAGACATTTCTCCAATGTTTCTCTACTAATAGTCACTTTCAAGAAAACAATTGTAATGAAAGATGTGCCTACGATACAGATGGAACAATCTTCGTGGGAACTCTCAGTTTTGCTTTCTTGTACTACTTTTCTGATTTTTGTACTATTCTTTTTAGACGATCGTATTAGCTAATTTGAGTAAGTTTTGTGCCTTGCCCAAGGAATTTAGACCTATATGGTAAGAGAAGACCGCCCATACCCAACCGCGCCACAATCCGCGCTTTGCTTGTGTTGCCGGCTTTTTCCAACGCTTAAGCGGTATAAGTTCAAGGGCCTCCGATATCCTCACTCACTGACCGAATCAGTCCAAGTAAATGCTGATTATTCTATAGCACCATATAGTATATTGGATAACCAATGTAGTGTCTCCAAAGTTGTTTGTCGAAATTATGTCAAATTTCTAAAAATATAACATTTAAATTCAAGCCACTCAATTCTTTTAATTCACATCCATGAATGAACCGTACAAAAAGGTTATAATTATTCCATTCATATCCAAGTATGAATCTATGCCAGCACCTACGTACGCAATTTACCAATAAACCCACGGCCTTTTAATAATAACCATAAAATATTAAACCTACATACACTCGCTCAATCAACAATTAATTTCAACAATATATTTAAGCTCATAGAGATAAACTTATTTTATTTAATGTTACGTGTTTTCTTTCTCAATTGTTTCATTGTTATTGTAAAAACAATACAAATATTGTGACACGCCGAGAATAGTTCGTCTAGCCACATTATTGTGGTAAAAGTAGAAAAATATGGCCATTGAGCAATGATAATTAAGAAGTGTAATAAAACATAGCTAAGCAGAAGTAACGCAGGCGACGCATGGAGCCGAGTTAGTGGTTCCGGATACACATCGGACGTGTCGGATATACAGTCTGGCTGAGTCACACGGCCCGTGGCGCCCACGTCGCCGCACCGCGCCCACCGAACTGCGGCCCGCGCACTGTGAAAAGTTTATTAACTTAAGCAACACACGTACTGAATTGCCATATTCGCCCAATCGTTCGGGCAAATAAACTGATATATTTCATTAAAATTAAAACATTATATACATAAACGAATTTCGTTTAAATACATCGTACATGACTCAAAGACGGATGGACAGATCTTTTAATTTGGTGTGGAGATAGCTATTAGCTGGATTAACATATAGGCTGCTATTTATCCGACTACATAAATGAAGGGTAATATTTTGGTTGGTCCAAGAATTGCTGACAGTTCTTTGAACCCGGTAGAACGCGAACGGGGCTGGATGACATTTGGCGGGTCCAATAGTTGTATTAGTTCAGTGCGTAACTCTTGACAAAAAATATTATTGATACTAGCTCCGTAAAAATGGCGTGTTCTTAATAATAATTACCATACATTTGTGATTCCCGAGTATCGTTTTTAAATTATCTCGCTACATGCACTGCACTTGGCTGTGTAGGAGATTGTCGGCCGGACGAGCCGTGTCTCCTCGCTTCGAGCTAGGCCAGATTTAGCCGGCGTCTGCGGCGCGTCTACGCTATTTGAGTTTTGGCATTGGCAATCGCCGGCTCCGTGGGAATCGCGAGTTGAACGACTGCGGGGACAATGCGATGCTCTGATGGATAGTCTGAGTCGGCTCTCTTGGCGCTCGCTGCCTACAAGCACCACCCACCTTCGACCTCAGACGGGTCATTAAAATACCTCGGCGTCGCGCCCCATAACTCGTGGAAGTTATCGGTTTAGATGTACTACTGGATCTATCGTCAGTATACATTTGAATCCACACGCTTTGCTGATTCAGCCATTGTATGTATTTATGTATAGCGCATAACGGAGGTAGAACTCTTCAGTTTTGATGGTAAACGATCACCGCAGTCCATGGCCCACAGTACCAGTAACCGGGCTAAGGTTATGTTACGCCGCTTAAGCGGTATAATTTTTTTCCTTTTTTTCCGTCCCCGTGATCATTCTTCCCTTGCGTAAAGATATGTGGGCATTCTGGCCCCAGATGGTATTTGAATATCTCCCCCATCAACTCCCTTCTATAGTCAGTGCGGTGGAGAATTCTGACGCCAACAGACCTCGTGTCTTCTCAAGCCTTCCGACCAAGCGGAGCACGGGGTTCGCACTAGGCATTCAACACAAGAAACTTGATGGGCCTACATTATCCCCACTCATAAACACAGCACAAGTACCATTTCAGACTTTTATTCTCTGTGATGCTGCATAAAATATAGATCTCGCGCGAAAGTCTAGATCTAGCTGTGTAGGGCGCAGTTGACCTAACTTTTCATCGATTCGCCGGCTGCCGCATGGGGTGGCGGCCCTCACTCGACTCCCATGGCTTTATAGTGCTGTAAACATGTATAACTCAGAATTCATTTCTCCATTGGCGAATTGGGTTTTTTAAATATCAATAACACCCTTTTTTATGAAATTTTAACCTGAATAACTCATTAGAAAAGTTATAAATAAGCATTATTAAATTCATGTTGAGTGCTTTAAAAGAATTATATTGTAATCAATATTACTATGTAGCTTTTAGTTTAATAACGATATTTTGATTATATAATAAAAAGGTGATTTTACTATATTTCTAACAGTGGGGCAGGTAAGATGGAAAGATATCACCGTCACCCATGGTCAGCTGTGCCACTTTAAGTTGCCGGTTATTTACGCCGCGTAAGCATTAAAAAGTATTAAATCCGTATCTCGAATAGTATATGACTAGTTCTGTTTAAACTATTTCTACGTAAAAACGTTCATTCTTCTTGATTCTTCATAGATAACAAACTGTTATTGTTGTGTTTGCTTTCACATAACAATAATTGTCTTCAACGTCTTCCTTCCTCCTTATGACTGACATTTCTCTGTACATCTGAGTATTTTACACGTATTTTTTTCATTGACTATCACAAATACAATACAAGAAATAGAGCACTGATTTTATACCGTATCTGAATCATTAAAAGGAAATATGTAGTACGTTTCTTCAACAAATTAGCATGCGTAGTACAACTATCATTAAATATGTTTTATCGCCAAATCTCAAATCTTGGCGTGTTCGTCCGATTTTGAAGCGTTCAGAAATCAACATTTTCTCTTGACATCAAAAAATAATAATTTACTTATAATTAAGTTTACGCCGTTTGCAAAGCGCTAGTGCAGAAGAAACGGCAACTAACTGTAACAAGGCATATTCTATGAGCCTGAGTGTATATTTAGCCCACGTATATAGTCCACGGGCCGGCCCCATTAGTGCGTCAGCATATGCTTCAGCATGGCTCTCCCACGGGTTTAAATGCCGTTTCGCCCCCACGTCCCAACTGGAATCGGGCCAGCCGCCATCCGCGACATTAATCCAGCCATCTCGCGAAACCCGCCAAACAATCCACTAATGACTTTCGATGTTCTATTTGAAACATTCACACACTCGGCTCAGATGTTAACTACATCTAATTGGGTTATTTTTTCATGGGAAAAGCACTCGTAGTGCTGCAATTACGATTGCGAATTAATTTACGAACCTATGTTAAGGTTATCGGATTTTAGTGACAATCTAAAAATTATCACGTCACCCCCGAAGTCTGCAGAGTTATGTCCAAACCATTACGACTTGGGGAGTGGGGACCCTGATACTATAAAGCCTTATTATTGTTTCAGATGAGTGGCAAAAGAACGCGAAGCTATAGATGCGCAGTACATCAAAGGGACCGAGAGGTCAGCTCTGAGAACGACTTCCATCTTCTCCTTGAGGACCCCACTCTATTCGCCAGGTAAGAGATCTTACAACCACTACGGATTATAGGCTTTAATTATAAAATAAATAAACAAATTCATGTTGTTTCAAAGATGCAGTGTTTTATATGGTATAGCGGACAACGGAGCAGGCGGGTCTCGTCTATGGTAAGAGATCTGTACGCCCAAGGACAACCGCAATATCAGTTTTTTACACCACTTAAGCGGTATAATTTCAAGACTCTCCGATACCCTCATATATTCGGCGAAATGCAATACTAGTAGGTACTGCATTTCGCGGTTTTTCTGTGAGCCCGTAACATCACTTTGGACGAGCCAATGAGTGCGCAAGCATGGCTCTTCCATGGGATGTTTTAAGTTAGGTTTGTTTATCTGTGCCATGGAAGGTTTGAAACAAAGGTACCGATAGTTGAAGTGATAAGGTTTTTATTTGGTTGATCATTAGTTATAAATTATTTTAATAAGACGGGCTTTTTTAAAGCCTTATATTTTTCTTGATGATTACAAATAGAAAATTCAAATTGATTTGTTTACAGTTAATATTGTCTACAATTGTTGTACTATATTTTCATGATGGTGTGTCATTCAGTCATGACGCTGTCAATCGCTTCCTCGTAACCTTTTCAGCTACGTCACATCCCATTACAATGTCGGGACCGCAAAATTCTCGTGAAATGATTTAACAATTTAAAATCAAGCATTAATTTCAAAATTTCCAGTGTACCAACAGTGTGAAGAGATATAACGTTTTTCCTTTATGGCCGTTTCTCGTGTCAGATTGACATGTGCTGTGCTATACCGCAATAAAAACTGTTGATAAATTGCTCCAATACAATATGCGTTAAGAATAACGTGAAAGTACAGAGTTACGGCGTTCCGTTGCACGCATAGTTACGGTACACAACAAAATACGTTTTGTGTAACGCAAGCAACTCACTACAAACGGGTACGTAACGACATAGACGACAAAGATATTCAATCTCTCTGTAATACCGGCATTGTAATTTTTAATCCCCCATGGAGGGCTTTTTAAGATTCACTTAGCGTGTTTATCTTTGGCATCAAGATACCGATTAAATTAAGATATAAATTAATTACGCTGTTTTCCATGGGCGGCGGTGTTCTCTTACTGTTTGAGCCGAATTATTGAGTTGTTGTACTATTTAGAGTGCGGTTATTTACTATAGGAGGTAAGAGTAAGGAACTTATAGGAGACCCTCCTGTGCCGTTGTCTGCTATACCATAAAAAAATCTCAATATGAACCCTATAAAATAGTCACTACAATCTTTATAACGTTAAATTTAATAAAACATAAAGTTTGGCCAGTTTGAATTTAAGGTCTTGCAAGAGCTGGGGTTATCCATAACGCAGGACCGCTTATCTTAAGTGAGCTTTATGTTCGAATGCCACCGTTTTCATAAAAAAAGATTACGCCTGCTGCCAGAGTCGTCTCCATCTCATATTCGTTTTTTTTAAATTTTACAATCAGTCCCAGATTTTTTGACTTTAATTTTATATGTAGTTGACATTTTATTTTTATATTTAAAATCATGCATTGGCCCATGTAACAAGAATATACATTTTCTAACTTGTATCATGGGACAGAACTCTACACTCATTTCATTTGAATTTTTCTCTCAAAGAATCATTGTAGCGTTTTGTTATTAAGGTAATAATAATAATTAAGGTAATGTAATTACGGTTTCTTGCCTATAATATCTGTTAATACATACTTGAGAAATATTTGTACATAGATACTTGGAAAAAGTTACAATTAGCATAAGTTATATTATTATGTGGTGATAGAACATCTGTGTCTAAATTGAATTCGTTTTGTTGATAGGATGGTGCATTTAGTAGCAATGGAAGTGCTGCCCGAAGAACGGGACCGCAAGTACTATCAGGAGAGGTATACCTGCTGTCCACCACCACTGTTCATCATTTGCGTCACACTATTAGAGGTTAGTTTCTTTTTATTAAGTTAAAACTTACATATACAAACAACAACAACATTAAAAAAGTAGGAATTGGAAAATATAGAGGCAGGTGAATATATAGCGCTCGGCTGTATGCTCCAATATACATGGTCCAGCACCGGTGCACTTTTTCTTTAGGCCGGACTCTTTGGCAAGCCGAGTTTCGTTTCACAGGAGACGCTCTTGCGCGGCGTGATTTAAAGTAATTCTCGCCCGCGTTTAGCTTTAAAGGTAGCTTTGGCCAACAGCGAGAAGTCATTTCAAAGAAAAAATGATTAGATGAAATGAAAAAAGTAGCAAAGAAAAGATTGAATTAAATTGCGGATTTATCGCGGCAATGAAGGAAAAGCACTTTCGTTCGGTGACGCTAAGCATCGCAATAGACACAAATAGACGGTGAATTCGCCGTTAGGACGAGCATCATCACTTTCTCGGCGCAGCCGGAGCCCCGCTCCACTTGCCGCGCCTAATTAAGTGTAATTGCGGATTTCACATCGGCGCAAACGAGAGCTTTACCGGAATCATAACAATGACAGTGATGCTCGTCACACGCCGGTTCCCCGCCGAGCGATTACACCTCTGCGGCGGATAGCGTTCTTCTATTCATAAACAGAATGCTATGAAGTTTCAACGGTTATTAACATTCCAATTCTATGCGCAAAGTTTTCATCAATTAATCTTATTTATTTTTAATGTTAATAATAATACATTAAGATTTATATAAAAAAATATTAAATGAACTTGGAGTATAGCGAATGTGAGTTTTCATAATCCCTACATCTTGGAAATTGATATGCGCTACATTGCTAGCAATACCGCAAGGAAGCGTTTAATTGTGAAAAATATGCATTTTACTTTTCCAGTTAAAGTACAAAATTATCTAATAGGGAAGACATCGGTGACGTTTGAAACTATACCGTTTAAGCGGCGTAAAAAGCCAGTAGCACAACGTGGTTGTCGATGGGCAGCGGTGATCTCTTACTACAGAGAAGTCCCGCCTGCTCCGTTGCCCGCTATTCCATAAAAACCTGAAGAAAACACTACAATGTGTGTTTCTGTGTGAGGATGCATGTCGTAATCGCACAGCGAACGAGTGCAACACACGAACGCTGTTTCGAACGGGCAGGGAGTAATTGTTTCGAGCGCTATGCGATATTCATTTCAAGCGAGTCATTAAACCGAACGTTTCTAAGTTTTTGCATGTAATGTGGAAATCGCACATTATGATCCAATAACAGTTACTGCCGTTAAGAATGCATTTTGTTTGCTGCACTGGAGTGTCCACTGTTCTGTTTGCGGGGCGGATTTCAAGCCAAATATGTTCTTTAGCAGTGGACCCATCAGACGTTCTACCCGGTACACTACTGGGCCCAGCGTGACACTCTTTATTAAATTTCGGCCAATTTAGACAAGACAATTATACATTATAGCCATTGTATTAACCTAAGATGTCAGGTATCGATGCTATATCGAAACAAATCCACAAAAAAATATTTTATTTGCAGTTTTTAGCGATAATGGCTGACATAAAAATATATAATATTCTTGATTTATTTATCAATAGCATTTTATATTATAGGTAAGTGATATTCTGATATAGACGGTATATTATTATAAGATTTTTTATAAAAATCAATTCGGTTCTTTTTGCGTGGAAGAGTAACTAATACCGAACCATACAACCTTTCGCGATATAATATTAATATTATTATTGCCCTTTCTGTGACGATACGGTGTTTATACTAGCTCTATTTAAAAAAATAAGCTATTTATTTGACTAAAACTTACCAATGTAACATAAGACAACAATAAAAAATTAGGATGTACAAAATTATATACCGCCGGTTTTCAGCATTCCCGCCAGGGACACACACAAACATAATCAAAGGAAAATTTTGGACAAACAATTAAAAACATAACGTCATTAAATAACCAGTTGAAAACATGGTAAACAAGAAGGCATTGTTTAAATACATGAATTAAAATAAAGTATAGAGAATTTAATGAGAAGCAGTATTTAGTGCTTTTCAATTATACAATGTTGAATAAGGGAATAATTGCGGCAGTGAAAACGACTTAAAGGTCGCAACATCCTATTGCTCATAGGATGTTGCCGTGGTAGCCAATTACGCACCAGTTGTTTCCGCGAGGAAAACTTGAAACAGCAGGGTTCTATGTAGGGATCGCAGTAAAAGCCTCCTTTCTCAGAAACGATGACGAGGACCCATCTGCCTCAGGTGGACCTTCGCCAGCGACGGCCCAAGCCGAGGTTCCTGTCTCTCAGGAGATGCCCTTGCGCTAGTTGCAGCAAAATTTAAACTAAATTCTTGGCGAGCCCGCATTAAGATGTAATGGCCGCTCTGGCCAACAGCAAGTGACGAGTCATTCCTAAAAAAAGTTGTAGAGCGATAAACATCGAGGTGTTACGGAAAACTAATTCAGATGGATCGATGGTCGTATGAGCTGTTCTTATTTGCTGTCGTGACTAATTTTTTTTTTGGTATAGCGGACAACGGAGCAGGCGGGTCTCGCATATGGTAAGACAAAACCACCGCCCATGGACACCCGCGCTACGATCCGCTCATTGGTTGTGTTGCTAGCTTTTTACGCCACTTAAGCGGCATTTTTAAGGACATCCAATATCCTCGCTCACTCAGAGAAACTCAGTAGAAGCACTGTTTCAAGTACAACTACCGTTTCACGCTGAGTATTCAGTGACTCCGTGATAAAACTTCGGACGAGCGGGCTCAATTAGTGTGTCAGCATGTCTCTCCCTCGGGAAATAAAAAAATATCGCTGAAGAATTATTTTTAATTTGTACTTATAAGAGATGATTATAGTCTGCGGAGGGTAAAATGAGATATTTCTTTTAGCTGGGCGTGTTCGCATGGTACGCGTGGGGCTCGGGCGGGGTGGCGGCCGCGGCCGGGCCTGTGCCAGTAGACTCTCCCCTGGTATATCGCCCTGATCGTCGTCGAGAACTGTGGAGGTTCTTAACATACAGCGTAGTGCACGCCGGCTGGCTCCATCTCGCATTTAACCTGCTAGTACAACTTGCGGTATGTATCACGTTACATAATACTCTTCCTTTAAAATGACATATATAGAAATAGTTACTTATTGAAACTAAGATTAATAATCCTAAATCCTCCATATAAGATTTAAATAAGTATTATAACAGCAAGACGGGGTCATCTATGGTAAGAGTTTACCGCCGCCCACAGACAACCGCGCCATATTCTGCGCTTTAGTTATATTGCTGACTTTTTACGCCGTTTAAGCGGTATTATTTCATCATCATCGATATCTCTGAGCTCGTGGTACCATTTCGGACGAGCCTGTCCAATTAGTGTCAGCATGGCTCTACTATGGGTTATTAGTTCTTGAATTTATGTATATAGTATATAAGATTAAAGTTCAAATATTCGTCATTTATTGTATTATACCTATAATTATTCAGTTAAGGTAAACGTGGGCGTAAAGATAAACTGATTCATAGAGAGGGAAGCCTTTGCCTCGGTTGATTTATGATTAAGTGTTATTTAACGCTTTCTATGGCTTCTTTATAGTAATACATAATCCTTAACAAATCACGCGATGATTAGAGAATTCATTGTAGGCCAAATATATTTTATAGTATTGTTATTGTTGCATGTTAATTTTTTAATTGTTAATTGCAAATAAATTTGACAACGGAGCAGCTGGGTCTCCTATACGGTAGGAGAACATCGTCGGCCATGGACAACAGCGCCACAGTCCGCGGATATCCGACGACCCACCTATCGAAACTCAGTACAAGTACCGTTTCACGCCGAATATTCTGCAAGCCCGTCGCCGAGCGGGCCCAATTAGTGAGTCAGCATGGCTCTCCTACGGGTGCGACGGTGTTAAGACATTCACCTAGATACTATCAAACCATTCCAAAGACCGAATATATTAAATTATATAGAACCCGATGCCTGTCGCTTCGTGGTAGGCATATAAAATGTTAGCTGTGACGAATGGCTTGGTTAAAATGTGAGGTGGTATTGTGAGTGCAGGTGGGCCTCCCGTTGGAGATGGTGCACGGCGCGGCGCGCTGCGGAGCGGTGTACCTGGCGGGCGTGCTGGGCGGCTCGCTGGCCGCGTCGGTGCTGGACCCGGACGTGTG
>DWCF01002142.1:0-25573 GCA_018230265.1 Delias oraia | reverse complement strand
ACGCAGAGTGGGACGTCCCGCCACGCGATGGAAAGACGATCTCACAAAGGTCGCGGGCAACCGCTGGACCCAGATCGCCCAAGATTACGACAGGTGGACGTCTTTGGGGGAGGTCTATGTCCAGCAGTGGACTTGATAGGCTGATGGTGATGATGATGGTGTAACTAAAAGTTAGCTAAAGACTAAACTTACAACATCAAGAATATTAATATAATAATTGTTTTCATAACTAACGGTTGAAACAATTTAAATGAACTTTAGTTAAAATAATAGCTTTATCGTCCATGCACGCACAATCTTAATAATTGACAAACGGAGAAAACTCTCCAACAAAGATTTATGACATTTTAATGAGAAATTAAATTTTACTGACAAAATAATTATATCTTACAAGCGAGCAATGAATCATTATTAAATATTTAAAACGCCCGAAGGCTCTGGTGGGTAATTCAAAAATAATTATCATGTACAAACAAAACAATATAGGTTTTATAGTAACTAGTCGACACGTTTCAAAAACTGAACCATGTTTGAAATAATGAATGTACTGAATTTAATAATTTTTGGATAGCCATTTCTTTACATAAAAAACAATATGTCAATGAAAATTCGAAATCTCGAATCAAAACAAACTTATCTGTGGAATGCGGTCAGACAAAGAGCGTCTGCGCATTATTAACAATGGAAATAACTTACGAGATAACTTGTGCAAATAATTTGTGACATCCGTGACTCAAACCAAGGACAAAATTAAGGTTAATATTAATATATTCATTTTTCAGTCCGGCCAGTCAGCTACGGCCGCTGCTTGCAAAATCAAGAGTTTTCGGGGAAATATGGAAAATATTACGGTATTAAACGTACACACGGCCTCATAGTACTAAAAGAGATAATTTTAACCGGGTACTTAATAAATTAGAATAATTTGTAGGCGATTTTTTGTTATAGTATAGCGGACAACGGAGCAGGTGGGTCTCTTATATGGTAAGAGAACACTGCCGCCCATGGACAACCGCGGCTTAGTCCGCGCCTTGGTTGTGTTGCCGACTTTTTACGCCACTTAAACGTCATTTTTAAGAGCCTCCGATATCCTCAATCACTCTGCGAAACACAGTACAAGTAGCGTTTCACGTTGAGTATTCTGTGAGCCGGTGTCACTTTGGACGAGCCGGCCCTATTAGTGCGTCAGCATAGCTCTCCCACGGGTGAAAATTTAACACGATTTCTAAAAAATATTAAATAAATAAAGGTCTAGAGACAATAGGATAACAGATCAAAATAATATAAATTTAATTATTGATTAATATAACATCTATGGTTAAATATTTATCTCGCCTCGTGTTTTAGAAACTTCTTTTGATGTTTCAAAGAACAACATCATTCATTGAATAGAGCCTAATGAGTTGTTTGAATGAAGAGGAAATTAATCAGCACATTATATATCTTTTGATCGCCATAAATGATAAAAATCTTTCCTATTGTTTGCAAAAATCTGTTGATGCGAAGCTGGAATAGATCTTTGTTATTTCGATGAATGAATGATATGTTTTAGTATGTATATATTAAGAATTACATTGGCAGCTTAGTTGAAACTAGTAATTACTTTTGACATGTAACAAAAATTTTAAAATGTCAGATTATATTTACTTTTATATGCATATTATACTTTTATATCCACATCGCACGTAGAGCGGATGGCCGATGGGCCGATGAGTGGAGGCCACGGACCGGACAACGCAGCGTGGGGCGTCCACCCACTAGGTGGACAGACGATCTTGTGAAGATCGCCGGGAGATGCTCGATGCAGGTCGCCTCCGACAGGTGTTCATGGAGGTCCAAGGGGGAGGCCTATGTCCAGCAGTAGACGTCTTACGGCTGAAATGATGATGATGATGACGGACACGAATCATTAATTCAATCTAAGAAATGAATTTAATAAAATCGTTGTAATTTAAATATAAAGAACTGAGTTTAATTAAAGGCGAGGTTTGAGTATATTCTTTCATGGAGATTTCTTATGTAAACCCCCCTTTTCTTTAAGATCTGAAATATATGAACTCTTATTTAGTATAGATAATAAAAGTAGGTATATCTAGTAAGTGCCATAAAGCTAAAAATATTATAATATCATGACATACTTTTTTCACATAGAGTTTCTTATAGGAGGTAAATAAAAATGCGAAGAGTTTTGAGAGCCTCGTAGCTTAATGGTTGTAAAAGTATACCATTAAGCGAGAGGTATCGGGTTCGATTCCCGTTCCAGACAGTTTTAATTTAATTTATTATTTTTATTTGGTCTTGGAGGGGCCTGATAGTGGGTTGTTAATACTGTCGCACCCGTGGGAGAGCCATGCTGAAGCTATGCTGACACACTAATTGGGCCGACTCGTCCGAAGTGATACTACGAACTCACAGAATACTCAGCGTGAAACGGTGGTTGTATGATTTCGCTGAATAATTGAGGATATCGGAGACCCTTAAAAGTGCCACGTAAAAAGCCGGCAACACAACCAATGAGCGGCGGTGTTCTCTTACCATATAGGTGACCCACCTGCTCCGTTATCCTCTATAGAATAAAAAATATATTTTGAGAGTTATTTTATGACGGATTATAAAATGTTTTGATATATTTAATATCTCGGTAGCCCTGTATAAACTTTATTAGTATATATAGTATGAAACGGTACACAAAGGATTTTGCGTAATCGTGGCGCCGAATAAAATGTGAATGTATTGTTGTTTTGATCGAGACATTGTGTAACGTCGCTCACGTTTCAGACAAATCATTTCGTTTTCAAAAAGGGCGTATGCAAATTAAAGATTTTATCGAAGAATTGTATAACTTTTAAGCCCATTTATTATACAGGACCAAAATTATATTGCCTTCACATTTCTGTCTCATAACATTAATGCCTTAATCTGTCTAAATTTCTTAATCGTTGCGGTTCGTAAACATCTATTTGGCTTTTCCAATTAATGTTACGTCACCGTTGCGGCCAGTTTCAATTATATAAAAATAGTCAAACCTTCAAAAAGGGTTTTTTTCTTAAAAGCCGGCTCATCTGGGACTCAAACCCGCGGTCCATCTTGGACTTAGGTTTTCATGAGCGACTAATTGCTTATCCTATGATTTTGGTGAGCTTCAAGAAATTTATAAGAGCCTATAGCTAAGTGGTTAAATAAGTCTACCATCAAGCGAGAGGTATCAGGTTCGAATCCCAATGCGGACAATTATAAATTATAATTTAATTTACAATTTATTCGTCTCTGGAAGTGATTGATAGAAGCCGAGCGAATGTCTTAAAAATGTCGCATCCGTAGAAGAACCATGCTGAAGTATATAAGGACGCACTAATTGAGCCGGCTCGTCCGATGTGATGGGCTCACAGAATACTCAGTGGCGTGAAAAACCGTCAACACAACCAATGCGTGGACAGTGACGCGGTTGTCCATGGGCGGCGGTTTTCTCTTACCATATAAGAGACCCACCTGATCCGTTTTCCGCGATACCATAAAAAATATACAAAAGCCCAATTATCTTTCGCTCCATGAACTTGTTCTAGCATTCTCATTTGTAAAGGTTTTTCTAATTTCTTGGAATCCTAAAGTACTTTTCTTATAACGTAAACGTATTATTTTAATTTCCACGTATCTTCATAATAAATAGCGCTTATATCTCTGAAAGTTTTAATAATATTCTTTATTATTTGCCAACAAAAGAATTATCGATTTAAGTTTTACTTTTTTGCCTTAATAGCCAATAAAAAAGATGTTTGAAATGTTTGCTGTCTAATTAAGTTTATAAAAAAAATACAACCCGTTAATCTTGTTTTATTACGTTATGTTAATTCATTGTCACCTAAAACGCACACTTTCCTTAAAGATATACATCGCTGCGAAAATGTCTTAAATATCGTGCAAATTTCTTTAAATGTAACAGAATGTGTTTTATTGGTGCTTCCATCTATGCTAATATTATAAAGAGGAAAGATTTGTTTGTTTGAATTGAATAGGATGTGAAACTGTTTCACGGATTTTAAAATTTTTTTCACTGTTTGGAAGCTTTACTATCTTCGGTGAATATGTTTTTTATTATAAAAACGGTGGAAAAAGATTATTTTCGGAAGGGCTATTTGCTGCCGGCCTTTCAGCCATCACAGCTTCACACGGACTTTTGGGGCGAGCCATAGGCTCTCCGTTCAGGTACAAATAGGGCGTGCCTCCGTCTCGAGTGTGATGCGGAGCAAGAAAAAAGGGCAAGAGAGGTGGCTAAAGAGCTGGAGCCTCACCTAGATCAAGTGGTCCTTGCAGATCCGAGGGTGCGTTACCGGCATTTAAAGAATATGTACGCTCTTTTCTTGAAAGTCCCAAGTCTTATTGGTTTGCAAATACACCTGCTGGCAGCTAATTCCACAGTGAGGTGGTGCGTGAAACAAAATGCCTTAAAAAACGCTCAATGTGGAACGAAAAACATCGAGGTGAAAGAGATGCAACTTTGTTTTCTGCATCGATGATGAAATTCAGCAGCAGGGATCAATCCAAACAGCTCCTCCCAAGATTCCTCTACGCAACGTCAAAGAGGCGGAATATAGGCTATATTATGTTTACCAAAGATAGGGATTTACAAAACTTTACGTCGCTTGCTCGGCGAATCCATCGATCGAAAAAAATGTCTTATAATTTTGCCGAACATAATTATATACAAAAAATCAACATATGTGTTACTATTAAAGTTACGTCACATTACGTCTTCTTTAAAAATATAATTAAAAACCCATCTCTGTAGTAGCTGGCAAAACTATGTTTGCCCTGGTTATTATTGTATAATCATGTAAATCATGATAATTTATTTTATAAATGTCAAAATTTAAATTATCTATAGTAAACTTATTTAAATTATATTTGCTATATTGCCATTCTTATTTAAATTACGTATTTATTATGTAAAAATCTGAAAAGGAACAAATGTGAACAAAAACCAGAAGAAAATCAAATTATTATAAAAATATATACCAACTTTAAATAATCACTTAAAAACAAAAATTTCTGTATTGTTTTTTAAATAAAAGAGCTATCAAGGCAGCAATTTTACAAGATAATAAAAAAGTTATAAATTACCAATAATTATTTTAATTAATGATTGCGTTGAGCTTAACAAGTTCGTATTAATTAAATTACGCCCCATTTATATTTAATCAGATTACAGTTTTTAAAGCTGAAATCAAGGATTTTCATTCGCGAATAAAGAAATATACTGTTCTTAGCGTAACAAAAAAATTGTATGTTTACTCTTGGATCGGCTTGGTAATTATCGGCAATTTATAGAAGCATTAACGTTTCAAGGTACAGATTTCACAAATTTCATCCAAACCATCAATCACACGTACAAACTTATAAACACTTAATTTTTATGTTTAGTCTACGTAATACGAAAAAAACTTAAAACCAGGTTATATTTCCCATAACTTATTTCACGTACGGTTGTATTTCTCTATAGAAAATGCAGAGCACCTAATGGTAATGCAAAACCAGGCTGTTCTGGGCAGTTCTATGTTCTACCCAGGGGTTCATACCCATTTATCATTAAAGGCGCTTACGATTTCATTTATGTCAGAAATTCCCTGTACAATATTTCTCTCTTTCAATTGTACAGAGGTCACCGCAATAGGCGGTTCTCCTCTAAGGCACGAGATTAACGTCGCCCATGAACAATATAATACCGCGTATTGGTTGTGTTGCTGGCTTTATATGCCACCTTTGCGGTACAACTTAACGGGTCTTAGTTCCGACATCCTTAGCTACTCGGCGACACAGTACAAGTATTGTTTCACGCTGGTATTCTGCTAGCCCGTGGCAACATCTGGGAAGAGCCAGCACAATTATTGCGTTAGCATCACTTATCCACGACTTAATAGGGTTAAGACAATCGCTTGGCCACTGGTTTTATGGAAACGGTGGCAAACAAGCATAAGGCTCACCTATGATAAGTGGTTCTCTACCATAGGGGTGTCCATAGGCTAGCCCTTGCAGGACCACGGGTGGGTTGCCGGACTTTAAGGAATGGGTACGCTCTTTTGTTGATGGTCCAGCTCATCCAAAAACCGATTTAAATATAAGTTTTTATTCAGATCCGGGTTCGAACCCGATAGCCCTGACTCCACTATGGATTACAAGACCGCTTCGTCATTTCAGACCCGCTTAAGCCATAAACTCCTATACGTGTTAATCACAATTGATTGAAATCATACGGGCGTTCACATTTAATTTTATTGATATTTTTATTTAGCCATCAAATCTTTACAATCCAGCGATGAAGCGGGATTATCATATAACATATTGTATCGTAAAGAAAACGTTATTATCTTGAAATAGCACTTTTTTTCTTCGAATTATGTACATTCATTGTAAGATAATATTACTTACAGTATATTTTTGATAACTCTGAGATGATGCTGCATTTTTAACAGATAACAAAAAGGTTTCAAATTTTATAACTTTTTTTATATGGGGTTGACGGATTAAGAGAGTCTCATATAAATCGATATTTACTAGTAATAAAAATTCAATAAAATTTATATAGAAGAGAGAAAAAAGGAAAATTAACTCTTTATTTAAGTAAAAGGTCACTTAAACCATTTCTTAACTGTTAATTTTTCAATGCAATTTACAAAATATTGAAAAAACTGTTATCATTCCCGTAACCGCATGAATTCAGTTAAGAAAACAATACTAGTAGCAATAAAGCAGTAAGCCAAGAAATTTAAAACTTAAAAACCGTTTTAAAAGTGCTAATAAATTGATATTATAGTGATATGAAATTTGGAAGGGCTTGAAAGAGGCCGGGCGAGTATTTTAATACTGTCTCATCCGTGGGAGAGCCATGTTGAGACATGTGCCGACGCACTAATTGGGCCGGCTCGTTCAAATAGATACAACGAGCTCACAGAATACTCAATGTGAAATTGTAGTTGTGTTTGTTACGGTGCTTCTACTGTGTTTCGCGTAGGTTATCGGCGTAATAAGCAGCAACACAACCAATGCGCTGACTGAGGCGCGGTTGGTGATGGGCGGCGGTGTTCTCTTACTATATAAAAGACCCACCTGCTCCGTTGTCCATAAAAAAATATTCTACTATTAATTCCTAAGTGCCATCCGTACCGAAGCAATAAAAAATAAAGTCCCAATTTAAATAAAATCAAATAGTCAATTAGAATGTATAATGAAATATACTTAGAACTAATTTTATCGGGCAATAAACTCATCTATTATGTTTAATTTATGGTGGTAATATATTCACATATGGCCTGCAAATTCACAGCATTTGACATTTATATTTAAAAGGGTATTGTGCTATTCAAAAATAAGTGTGCTTTTTGGTTAAAAACACATGTATATTTAACTGTTTATGTTAAGCTTTCGAATACATTTTCCACTTTTCCAAATTATTCAGTTAAGAAAATTACGTGGACCTTAGTCGGTATTGTTAGAAATGCTTTTATTTAATGGTTTAGCGGACAATGGAACAGGTGGGTCTCCTATATGGTAAGAGAACACCGCCGCCCAAAACCAACCGCGCCATAGTCAGCGAATTGGTTGTGTTACCGGCTTTTTACACCGCTTAAGCTGCATTTTTAGGGCCTCCGATATCCTCACTTACTCTGCGAAACACAGCACAAGTACCGTTTCACGCTGAGTAGTTTGTGGTCCCGTGGTATCACTTGGGACGAACCGGCCCAATTTCATGTGCGTCAGCATATGCTTCAGCATGGCTCTGTCACGAGTGTGACAGTATTAAGACACTCACCCGGCTACTGTCAGGGCCTTCCAGAGACTGAATAAATTATAAATTAAATTAAAACTGTCCGGATCGGGATTCGAACCCGATACCTCTTACTTCATAGTACACTTTTAAAACCATTAAGCCACGAGACTCTCAAATTGAATGTTTTGTGCGATGTTCCAACCAGGATATCCTCAGATTTCGAACGCATTAATCCTCGATTTTACTCTCGCTTTGAGTGTCCAGATTTCAGAAGCACATAAAGAGGAAAGTTAGGAAACCGCAATGTAATTGCTAATAGAAATAGAAGACTTAATTCTTCCATGAACCAACGGCGATCGAAAAATGATTTATTTCTTTAAGATAGGTGCTAAGCAATTATCTCAACATAAACTGGACATATATCAAACGTCAGAAATCTTTAATTTTAATGTGCTCACATTAAAGTTAATGTTCTGTTAGATACGGGGTTTGATCATTTTTCAATTTAAAATAGTTTTTAAACGTTAATGGATATGTTAAGCTTGGTAATTTGTTATTTACTTTATGCCTAAAACGCCTTTTAAATTTATTACTCTTACGGCTTATATAGAAAGGAATAGCTTTTCTTGACAAGCTTAAATCATTGAGCAAATTTTCAATAAATTTGTTGTTCAAAGGTGTTGTAATACCAATACGGTGTTTTAGAACCGATTTAAAAGTCATAGGACATAGGATTTTTATTGATAAAGAACATTATAAGTGATACAATGATAAGTTTTTGGTAAATATTTTGGCATCCAATTTTAGCTCTCGCCAGTTGGAATTCCATGAATACTGTCGGAGGCGACCTCGAACACAGGCTTTATACTTCCAGCTTCCTGAACAAGCCGGTTTCCGAAGAGGCTATAGTACCATACCATACGCTGCGGCAGGTTAGACAGAAGACCGAAGAGTATAACCTACCATTATGTTTAGCGTTTGTGGACTATGATTCGATTCGATTGAAACATGGGCTTGAGTTGGTGCTTGAGTCTCCAACGATGCCGTATTGACTTTCGGTACATCGCAGTGTCGAAGTGTTGGTAAATCAACGCCACCATGTCGGTCCGAGTACAGGAGCAGAGCACGAAGGCGATTCCACTGAGAAGAGGCGTAAGACAGGGAGACGTTATATCTCCGAAACTGTTTACTGCCGTAATGGAGGATGCCTTCAAACTCCTGGAATGGCAAGGACTTGGCATTAACAGCCACGGCGGATACATCACTCACCTTCGGTTTGCCGACGACATTGTAGTCATGGCAGAAGACATATAATATAATGTAAATAATATGAATATTAATGTATGTAGTATTAATAGTGAACTGAATTTTTGAATAAAATGACTATTAAAATCAGAAATTTTCTTAGTATTCTGTCTCGTTGCTAAAAAAATCAATTAGGGTAAGAGTGACAGAATATAAGGCGTTGTTTAGAGAAAAGCAATGTTTATGATTTTTTATTTAAATTAAATTGGCGTGGAAAATAACAAAATAGACATCTCAACTAGATTAATCATTCGAATATAATGTGTTGTATTCGATCGAATGGATCTGGAACGAAACTCTTTGTAGCGCCGAATTTCAATTTAAGGCAGTGGACATATGTAACCATATATGAAGATAAATATTTTTCTGTATCAAAATGTCACTTATGATCTCTTTTATTTAAAAACATTCTACCATTCAATTTAACGTTATTGCAGGGAACGAAAAGCTTGTTTTATATTTTTTACCCTTTGAAAAAAATAGGAATATATTGTTTTTACTATTCTATATCGGCAACGGAGTAGGTGGGTCTCCTATATGGCAGAACACCGCCGCTCATGAACAACCGCGCTACAGTCCGCGCATTGGTTGTGTTGTCGGCTTTTTACGCCGCTTAAGCGGCATTTTTAAGGGCTTCCAATTTCCTCGCTCACTCTGCGAAACACAGTACAAGTACCGTTTCACGCTGAGTATTCTGTGAGCTCGTGGTATCATTTCAGACGAGCCGGCCCAATTAGTGCGTCAGCATATGCTTCAGCATGACTCTCCCACGGGGAATAAATTAAGTTTATAGGAAATGAATATCAATGATACACAGTGATAAAATATGTTTAACAACAAGTTACTGTAGAAATTGAGTTATATATGTAAGTTTTAGATTTTTATGTCTGCAAAGGAAAAACCTTGGTTTTTCATTTGTGAAAGAAAAGGTTGCTAGAAAAGGCATCGAAAAATTACCAAGGACACCTTTTTACATTCAATACAATGATTAAACCTTTGCGCTTGTGAGTGTTCGCCTTAGCGTGAACTTTTTTGGACCGCCCCGTAGTAGTTATAAAAAACTATAAAATATTATAATAATATTCAAATTGAATACTTAATAAAGCTATTGACATAATTATTGACAAATAATACATTGCTATTTCCTGTTACGCGTGTTTTGGTATAATGTTTAAACTTTCGCGAAATAAAAATCGTAAAAATTATCTCAAGTAGGTAATTCATATTATAATAAAGTCCGAAAGTTCTATTAATATTAGGCTTATCTTATAGCTTTTTTATTGCTTATACATTTTTGACAATAAAATACAATGTGAAATGTTGATATTTTAAGAGGATCTTAACAAGGGTTGTCACACTAAAGTTTTTTTATTTGTTATTATTAATAGTATGTAACTATCTGCATAGTTTTTTACAAACCAATATGAATTTAAAAAAAGAACCTATGAATTCCTATTCTTAACAGGCCGGCAACGCATCTATCATTACTCTAGAATTAATAATTTTAATAAACTTTGAATTGGATGTATGTAGTGAAAATATTTAAATTAGATGAAGCGATAGAATTATTTAGGATTCGCATTATATATATATTTGGGAAATACGTTTAATATTATAGAAAAATGATTTACTTAACGCATTCGGAATTTGCTACAGTGCAACAATTATGTATAAATGATGAAAAAATATACGAACTAATTCAATATATGAAAATTTTATCCATAAACAATTTTACAACATAAATTATACGTCATCGAAGCCAGTCAGGAATACCCAGGTTTATTAGCAAATACTACATTATGTAGAAAATAAAATACCTACACTAAGATTTTTGTCACTTAGCGTTAAAAGTGAAGTGTCGTAATTCATAAAGGGGTTTTTTTATTAGTTTTTTGTCAATTTAAATTTTGTATTTTTATAGAAACAAGGGAATTTGATGTGAAGTGAAAAAAAAACAGTTCCAAGGGGGAGGCCTATGTCAAGGAGCGGACCTGTTACGGCTGAAATGATGCAGTAATTTGAATCTACGACTTCCTTATGCGACTATGAAAGTAATTGGAAAAATTGATAAAATATTTAGTTGTTGTATAGTACCAAGCAACGCGTAACATATTATATGAAATAGTACTGTGTCATGCGGCGTCAAAAGCTTACTATAGTACCGAAACGGTTGGTAGTGAAGTAACCGTTGTCCATGGGCGGCGGTGATCTCCTACCTTCAACGAGAACCATCTACACTGTGGTCCGCTTTTTAAAAAAAGATAATGTATTTTATAATTTTATATAAATTTGTACCCTTAGTGAGTGTTAGATGCCCGAAGGTCTTGTCTATAACCTTATGTCGCTGCTAGTACTAGTTAGAACATCATTAAATGTTTAATTGTTTTCTTAAACAGGTGGTTCAACATTATTGAGTGCCTAACTGTAATATTTTGACCAAACGTATGGCGAACACCTACACAATGATTCTTTCATAATTTAAAGGTCAAGTGATAAGTTCATTTAACTCTGCTCTTAGTTAAATTAGACCAATGAAAACTCAACTTCGATTGGTATAAGTTTGAGAATCATTTGGCATATTTTGTCACGTTTTACAAACGTCATAGTACTTACGTCTGTCATTATAAAGTCCAAAGTGATACGCCGAGATGAAGGTAATAAATCTTTGCCAATACTTAGAAACCTATTAGGCTACTGGTGTATTTGAGAAATGATAGGTTAAATGTCAGTCAAAATCGTTGCTTATTACTTTTTTTTCGATCCTATGAAAAATTAAACAAGCTACGAAAAGAAATTACATCTGGAGACGTTGGTTTCAATCCCGATTAAAAAAGCTGGGATGCGGGGAAAATACTGTGATAGTATAGTATATATTGATTGGAATTTTTTCCGTTTTACAATCTATATCTAAATTTTTAAAAATTGTTGTGTTTTGATCAACTACCAAGAGTTTGCGTACCAAGTGGCTGACAACTTTTAATATAGTTAAAATATTTTGATAAAATCTATATTATAATTAGACTATCAAAGTTAAAATAAATTATCTATAAAAGACTAAGTAAAAATATATATTAAAATTTAAAGCTGAAGAACTTATTGAGCGGCTCGTCGGATACTACGGGCTCACAAAATAGCGCAATTTTGTACTTTTACTGTATGAGTGAGGACATCGTAGACCTGTAAAACTATACCGCTTAAGTGGAATAAAAAGTCGACAACACATCCTAAACGCGGACTGTGGCGCGGTTGTTAGTGGTGGAGACCCGCCTGTTCCGCTGCCCACTATACCATAAATATGCATTAAAATTGAATCTGAGATTTTTTTCAACCTATAAATCATATCACGTTTGGATATTTTTGGCTGTATTTTTTATGAAAACGGTGGCAAGCGAGTAAGAGGCTCACTAGGGGTAAGCGGTCATCCGCCCATGGATTAATTATTTTATTATTTAATCAATTATTAATTTTTATTTTTATTATTTAATCCTAACCGTAAAATCTGTAAATCCAAACCTAACATTATCTTTTTTTTACTCATTATGAATATAACATAGACTTCTCTTCATTAAATCATTTTAAATTAGTCTTAATAATCAATATACATTATATTGTGAAATATAGTACATTCTATCAGTTATAAATTTATCTTCGTTGGTTTTGTCGTGACATATCACCTTACACATTGAACTTTATCCTTGCACAAGATGGGTTTATCTTACAATAATATAATATGTACCTGAATAATATTATCCGTCTGCAGCTAACTCCTAAAGTACTAGTAACCTGTAAGTATCATATTGAAAATATGCAAAAAAATAATTAAGATATTTCAGTTTCTATTACTAGACCTCATTAATAAAAGTACTAGTGGAACAAAGCCAAAATAATGAAAATTACATATCACAACAGAGTTTCTCGACTATTCTGCTCGATCTACAGCAATTTCCAAGATTATAACTTTATTTTCCAGACATTCATAAGTGGCTTTGTAATTCTGTGTACATAGAAAACGGCAATAGATTTGGAACATAGTATGCAAAACCTAGTACCCTAATAAGTAACGAACCAGCATAAGGCAATCCAATCAGAATGTATCAGATTTGCCAATTTTTTTGCCAAACTCTGTAACCCTTCAAAAGAATGTCGTCATATATTGAAAATTCTAAAAAATAAACATATATCTAGGCGATGATGATACTTTTACGATTATATTATCCAATGCGGTCAGGGGCTGGATTTGTTTATCAACATATTGATTGATGGGTTTATGGATTTCATAAGTCTCGGTACTGAATAATGATCAATAAAATCGAGCCAGCCGGTACACAATGTAACCTAAACAACTGAAATACCAAGTTAATTAAGAAATAATTTTTCAAATCAATCAAACAATTTTAAGCACTAAAAAAACACATCTAAACAAACAAAGGGTTAGTATGCAAGGGCGGAGGACTGCTTATCCTATATTTTGAGAGGCTCGTAGCTTAATGGTTTAAAAGTGTACCATGAAGCGAGGGGTATGGGGTTCGAATCCCGGTCCGGACAATCATAAATTAATTTTTGATTTATTCGGTCTCTGAAACACTTGACAGTGGCCGGTCGAGTGTCTTAATACTGTCGCACCCATGGTAGAGCCATGCTGAAGCATATGCAGACGCACTGATTGCGCCAGCTCGTCCAAAGTGATAACATGGGCTCTCAGAATACTCAGTACACACAAACAAACGACAAACGGTACTTGTACTCTGTTTCGCAGTGTAAGTGAGGATATCTGAGGCCCTTAAAAGTGCCGCTTAAGCTGCGTAAAAAGCCGGCAACACCAACAATGCCCAGACTGTTGCGCGATTGTCCATGGACGGCAGTGTTCTCTTAACATATAGACCCACCTGCTCCATTTTTCACTATAGAATAAAAAAAAACTTTGTATTCATAATGTTTCTTTTATGTTTATTTTATATATAGTTTAGTCAAGTACTTTAGGAAAAACACTAGCTTTATGCTCTGTATATAAGCTATAACTGTGTTAAATTTCACGCATATCCGTCCGCGTAATATTAATAAACACGTGAAATAGTTTTCGCTTCGCGTACTAATATATAGATGTACAAAAAGATTAGATGAATTATGTGAATGATTTATTAGTAAGTTTAGAGCCTCGCTTTCAAATATTTTAACGCCTCATGCTAATTTTCAAATCAACAAATCAAATATCGCACCGTCGCTTCGGCTACGCGTTATCAATAATCAATCATTTAGTATAGTTTAGTTGTGTTAACTAACTGTGAACAAGTGTGTAACAATTTGTTTAAATAACTTAACTCTGAAACTATATATTTTTATTGTATTGTAGACGGGTCTCTATGGTAAGAAATCACCGACGCCCATGGACCCCGCCACAATCAACTTTGTGATTATGGCTTTTTACGCCTCTTGAAAGGTATAATTTCACGGGCCTCCATATCCTAACTTACTAAGAGAAAAATATATAAATACTGTTTCACGCTGCTAATCTATGGGCTCGTGGTGACATTTCGGAAGAGCCTGCCTAATCTGTGTGTCAGCATGGCTCTTCCACGGGCAAGACAGTGTTAAGACGCTCGCCCGGCCACTATAAAACCCTTGCAAAGACCGAACAAATTTTATTCAAATCGGGTTTCGAACCCGGTACCACTAACTTCACGGTAGCTTACAAGACCACTCGGCCACGAGACTCTGTAAATGTTTCTATCTTATAATTTGTATTTGTCACTCAGAAAGAATGGCTTGCTATTACAAAATCGTTCGAGTTTACATTAAAGTTTACATATATTTTTAAACCTACAATTTCACGACACTGAGAAGGTACATACCTTTAGAAAACCATTTAAAAATATGAATCATACAGATGTTTGGATGGAAAGTTATCTATTTTAAAATTATTTCTGAATTAAGTGAAAAAATTTGTGGTTGAAATAGCGTCGAGACAGTACTTCTATTATGTAATCATCTAGTCATTTAAAACCGTTATAATTGTGGCACAATTAATCTTAGTTGGTTTTAATCGGTTCTATAAACGTAGCCTTTATAGAGCCAGTTTTTAATACTGTGTACGTTATAATTTGTTAATTCGACGTTTCTCTGTCTAAAACACAATTTCCTCTAAACGATTAGATTAATAATTATGTAGCATTTAGTAATAAGGAGATTTAATAAGAATTATAATTTATATCAATTAGTTTCTTCATCTCATGTGTAATGAAAATGATATTTAAAACAACTGTTTATGTTGGAAAAAATAATTCTAAGTTTTAGGATTTGTTTTCCAAAAAACAACCTGGCTGTAATAATGTAATAGGTAAATATAATAAGAAGGAATATATAATTTTCAATGCTTTTCAGTATATTCTCTGCTATAAAGTCCTCCAACATATATAAAACTTTTAAATTGGAACTTAAAATATTTATAAAGCAAAATTATTTAAGAAATTATAATTTATCTGATCATGTGTAAGATAAAAATTCATGGGACGAATCGCAGGTAGTTTTAAGTACAAAACAATGTAATCTAAGTTAGTGATGTTTTAATGCAGATCTAGAATTTTCTTAGGCTATTGTTTCTTATCAGAGATATCACAAGAACCGGAAGTGGTCTTTTTTATAATTTTGCATATTTGATAGTTGATTTCATTCACTTAAAGATTATGATTCCAGTAAGTTATATTAAATAAAATCCTCTCATTATTGTTAATTTTTAAGCACGTGAAACATAACGTAGCTATGTTTTTCTCTTTATTAAGGCGATTAATGAATGCAAAGCCACGGGTGAGTGTTAATACAGTGACGCTTAGCGAATAGTGGGCGGAGTGTAGGTTGACTATGTAAAAAGATCGTTAATCTTGGATAGTCGTAATTTCAGAGACAATAAACCGTGAATGCACTAAGTGGAACATCAAATTGAACCTGTTTTATGATAAATGATTTTCTAAGAAAGTATAGCTCAACCTCGAATATGCCTAATCGTGAGCAATATTGTTTAATATGCAAAAGACTTATTGTGGGCGATATTATGATACAGAAACTATTTTTCTCCTATATGGTAATATAACACCGCCGCCAATGTACAACCGCGCTTTGCTTGTGTTGCCGGCTTTTAGGCCGCTAAACCGGTATAATTTCAAGTGCCTCCGATATCCTCACTTATTCAGTGAAACCATAACAAGTACAGTTTCACGCTGAGCATTCTGTAAGCCCGTGGTATCACTTCGGACGAGCCACTGGCTGTCTTGACTGTTTTTAGATCTTGGTGCGTTCGTTAAAGTCTGTAATTATAGTTTTTAATACGTTCATAAGAGGGTATCTGATAAATAGATTTTTGACAATTTTAACCAATTATTTTTAAGCTTTGTATCGCTGAGTTAGTGAGCATATTTAAGAACCTTTAAAATGCCACTTTAGTGGTGTAATAAGCTGACAATACAACCAACCCGAGGATTGTGGCACGATTGTACATGGGCGGCAGTGTTCTCTTACCATATAGGAGACCCACCTGCTCCGTTGTCCGCTGTACCATAAAAAAATCAGGCATAATTGTCGATTTTTATCTATCCTAGTGTACCTTTATGTTATCTTCTTGAGGATCCTTCTATTCTAAGTACGAAATGAAGAGCAATACCTTAGAATGATATCAAAAACCCACTCATATATAAAACGTGTACCGGTAGACTTAAAATAGAAATCTCTCTGCAAAACCGGGCTTAAATATAGATAACGTATTCTTTTACGATGCGATGCATTTAATTTATGTTTATCTTTCAATTTATAACCTAATTCCTGCGACATTATGTGTTTATGGGTGACATTCGGAGTATTATGGCATCGTGCCAGATTTGCTTTTCGTCGTATTATCAGTTTTAATAGATTTTTGCACATCTAGCGGTATTTTTAAGAATTGGCGTCATACAGTCTGTCTTTAGTTTTTATATAACATGTCATATTTAGCTATATTTATTATTTCTATAAATTAAACTTCAAAGAATTTAAAGAGCTCGAGTGGAGTTCAAGTATGTAAAGCGCGATGAACAATTAAATGGGTTTATAATAAATCGTTCGTATTGATGTTGCAGTTTGTAGTACACATTGAACTTCAAGGCCTACAAATCATCCACCATACGCCCTCTTAAGTATTTTTAGATAATTCGATAATCACACGGAGTACCTCTTCAGCATATTATAGCAATATATACAGCAGAAGTCGTAATTTTGTACTGCGTTTTGATGAGTGGGTGAGGATATTGAAAGTCCTTGAAATTAGGACGCTTAGCCGGCGTAAAGGCCGTCAACACAACCGAAGTGCGGGCTGTGGCGCAGTTGGCCATTGGTGACGGTGTTCTCTTATTATATAGGATACCCACCTGCTCTGTTATCTGATATAAGTATTTGGAACATTTTACAGTGTCTCCGTTTAAATGCTTAAAAAATCGATCTTTTAAATTTTTTAATCTCACCTTTAAAGTATATTGGTGAATTAATCTTTTTTCTTATTTATATACAATCAAATATAATATTTCTACATATTAATATTAGAGTAGCGATGTGAGTAATCCATCTAAAAATAAGTCATCTCATTAGTGAAATCCGGCAAAGAACTGCGTAATTAAAAAGGTGCTAATCGCGACTTCCGACGTCAAGTTACCTAGCTGAGTAGCGTGAGGTTACATTCACACAACGTGAAGATTTATTTAATAGAATTTTATGTGCCTAGATTTTCACACCTCAAAGAATTTGGAAATAGATACTATGTATTAAGTTATAATTTTGTTATAGTAAAGCGGATAACGGAGCAGCAGGTCTCCTACTAGATCACCGCCGCCCATAGACAATTATGCCACAGTATATACGCGCTTTGGTTGTGTTGTCGGTTTCTAAGCCGCTTAAGCGGCATAATTTCGAGGGCCATCGATATCCTCTATCACTCAGCGAAACTATTCAGTGAACTAGCGTGCGCAGAATACTAATTATGTGACCCCATGGGATCATTTATGACGAGCGGGCCCAATTAGGGCAATCCGCATATGCTTCAATATGGCTCTCTCACAGGTAGAGCCTATAGTAGTGGTACGTGCGAATGTATGCCAACAATTCACGTGTCAAATCATTAGCTTTACATTCCTCAAAAGCTGTAAAATAAATGCACACCAATATTCCACATTCATTTATCTTAATTTTTAACGGAAGTACAACAGCAGCCTTGAGAACAAGTAATTATTGACACAATATTAAATGGTGCCTTCATATCGTTTTATTTTGCAATAATAATTATTTACACAAGTCACATAAAAAGACTTAAAGAGTCAATCCGAAGCTTTCGAGATAAGAAATAAATTACTAAGGAAGCTTAAGATAACCAAAATCTAAATGAATAATTGATATTTTCGAAATGGTCATGTGATAAGGAATTTTATTAAATGTTTCAGAGGAAGTATTAAAGCTTATCTTAATTATTTTAGGATTTTTTGAAGGTGATGAATAAATTTAATAACCATTTTGGTTATGGTTTTCTCCAATATACAAATACAAATATAAAAAAACACAGTTCAGCTTATATCTACTAGGTACTTTAATATTGCTATAATATATATGTATAATATTGAGCTATGATAGGCTTTACCTGCTGTAAGTGAAAATTAAATATTATTTAAAAATATCTTAGAGTTATTTAATATTCTTGGGCTGGCTCGGCCCAAGTTACACCGCGGGCTCACAGAATACTTTATACTGTGTTTCGGTGTGTGAAGATATCAGAAGCCCTTATGAATACCGGTTAAGCGGCGTAAAAAGCCAGCGACACAACTAATACGGGGACTGTGGCGCGGTTGTCCATGGGCGGTGATGTTCTTTTACCATATAAGTCAACTCACCTGTTCCGTTGTCCATCTATTTACCTTCCAGTTTATATCAAAAGATAAAATTGCACGAGATTTTTAATAGCGACATCTAGTCACATTTTTTAGAACTCGAATGAAAAGCCGCCCAAACCCCGCCCGCCTTATAATGCATCGTGTGCAATGTTACATTTTATCTAACCTATTTTACATTTACCAGTAGATGTCATAAGAAGCTTTTGAAGTAATTATTTTTATGTCTGATATAAATAAAAAGCAACTTTTTTCAACTTTGATTCAAAGTGTAATTCATAACTTTAGTTGGGATTATATATAAAGTAGAAGAAAGATCATAAAAGTTACGTGTAATAAAAATGTCATCCATTAGAAAATTGAAGAAAAGTTATTAAAATCATCAATAAAACTGAAAAAATCTTTTTTTATTATATAGCAGATAACAGAGCAGGCGAGTCTCCTATATGGTAAGAGAAAACCGCCGCCTATTGACAACCATGTCATAGTTCTTGCGCATTGGTGGTGTTGCCGGCTTTTTTCGCCGCTTAAGTAGCAATTTTTAAGGGCCTCCAATTACCTCACTCGCTCTGCGAAACACAGTACAAGTACCGTTTCACGCGGAGTATTCTGTGAGCCCGTGGTATCACTCCGGACGAGCCGGCCCAATTTGTGCGTCAGAATATACTTCAGCATGGATCTCCCACGAGTGCGACAATATTAAGACACTCGCTCGGCCACTGTATAGCTCTTCCAAAGACCAATTAAATTATAAAATCAAATTATAATTGTCTGGACCGGGATTCGAAACCGATACCTCTTGCTTCATGGTACACTTTTAAAATTATTAAGCTACGAGGCTCTCTGCAAAGAAAGCATTTGAAATTAACTATTAAAATTACACATTTAATGATTTTTTTCTTTCAAATTGTCCTCATTTTTTCGTATCAAATTTCCAATGTGTAACGTTTTGTGCTAAAGAAGTGAACAAATTATACTCGAAAATATGTATTTTAAAATATATTGTATATAAAATTCAGCCTTATTTTAGAACGTAAATTTTCTTTTACGTTTTAAATTATAATGCCATTTTATATCTGAGACTTCAGCATTGTTGTAAAAGATCAAAGCGAACCATAAACGCGTGTAATTGTAGAACTTCTTTGTGAACTTCTCTGTGGTTTTAGACGCAAAAATGTAATCTCATGAATGAAACATGATTTATATCAAAACCATCTTTACAGTTGAATGAGTTTTATTAAATTTATTTTTAAAAATAAACAAATTTTCTTTGCTTTAAATTCAATCTATATTGTATGTTACAAAACAATAAACATATAACGAAAGCTATATGTTTCTTTATGCATAAAATTGGACCAAAGTTGTATGTACTTAATGATAAACCTTTTCTGAATATAAGCGCGATTTTTGTATAACTATAAATTGTATCTAGTTTTGTCGAATATAAAATTAAATGAGGCCACTGATGTCTTTGTTACTTAATTTCAATGCTTATGTATTCACAATTAATATTCATTTGAAATTAATAAATCCGACGTGAAATACATGTTCCTAATTAATAATATGTGTATTCTTTTAGTTATTCATATTTTTACTTTGTAATATATTTAACTACTATTCTCAAGGGTCGTATTAATATTTTCACCTGTGGAAGGTCCATGCCGAAGAATATGCTGATGCACTAATTGGGCCGGCTCGTCCGAAGTGATACCATGGGTTTACAGAATGCTCAACGTGAAATGGTACTTGTACTGTGTTTCACTGAGTGAGTGAGCATATCGGAGGCTCTTGAAATTTTATAAAAAATCCGGTAACACGACCAAAGCGTGGATTATGGCGCGCTGGTTCATGGGCGGCGGTGTTCTTTTATGACATAGGAGAGCAGCTTTTACGTACTTACAATAAAAAAACAAGATTACCATTAGCTTTTATTGTAGCTTTTATATTATTGTAGCTTACCATTTCAAAATGGTGTGTTCCAATTATTAATTACCTGTACAGAAACTTCGAGTTCTTATCTTATCCTATTTCTTATGTAAAATAGATTGATTTATTACACCCATCAATCAATCAGCAATCAGTATGACCAACGACATACTGTTTCAGGGCTGCCAGTAGCGCGCAGCATGCGAGGTGTCACGTGACCACAAATGGCGACGGACGCGCGCGCCCGCTCCCCGCAAGATGGCGTCCGAAGGAGACGCGACAACAGGTTCCCTGTATATACGTTTTTCTTTTGTTTTCTTAGTCATTAAGCATGTAATTAACCATTCCCACAAATCCAATCTAAGCATACGTTTACTTATTCAGATTTACTTACACATGGAGAAATAGTTTTAGCTTTTTATAAGCTAAAGTAAGTGCGATACTAAGTACTTACTTATTGCAAATGCTTACAACGTAAGAGATAAGAAAATAGTGAAGCCTATCTTAGTTATCGAGTACACACACATTTGTAGAGATGAGTGATTAGTGAGATTTCATTTTAGCTACTCTTCTAAAAAGTACTTTGATTGCCTGACTCGCAATACTTAAGATATTTATTTATAGACCACTATATAGATATATATAATAATGACTATAACATTTTTAACTTAGAAGTGTTATAAGTCTGCGAAATTAGAATAAACAGTTAATTGATAGCTTTTTTGGTTATTTCTGTATGTGGATGAAAAGTCATATTGACGTACAGTCTACACATACGTACATAAGAATGTGTACAAAAATATTTTTTTATTTATGTTTGAATCGCAGTTTAATCGAATAAATAAGCCGTGAGTCAGTGCATTAAGAATACATACTTACTGCAATCTAAATGATATTTCATGTGTAGGCAGTACGGAGGTGTATTCCTAATGTTTGCACTTGACTCTAAAACGATTAGTCTTATGTCTTATCTCTGTTGGATTTATTAGATAAATAATATAATAATTCGTCCTTTCTAACAGCACCACATGAAATATTTACATTGAATGAGATCTTATTGCCAAATTGCCAAGTCAACTATTTATACCCAACGTCTTCCGTCTGTCTGTCTGCCACCTGCCATCTCGACGCTGATCAGTTGCTTTAACACTTGGACGCAAATAATTCAGTTGAAATATCATAAAACTATCACAGTCGGCTCCTCTGCGAAAGCCATTACTACAAAGAGAACGCAGATGCGAATCATCTACTCCAATATAACTCGATCGGAGTGGGTCGTGGGGAATCCTCCCGGAATTTAGCAACAAGTCTCAGGGAAGTTCATCCGCACTCTGCTCTATATCCGTCACACTTGCCGCCCGACCGCTCGGCGGGTTGCACGTTCTCGCTAAATATAGCTGCGTCTGCGCAGGTCGCCGTATGTGACGCTGGGCGCGGTGCGCTACACGGTTCGCCGCGCTCCTCCGCCGCGTGCCTGCCCCTGCCGTTGCTGCTCCGAGGAGGCGGTGGCGGCGTGCCTCGGCCGTTCCAAGCCGGACCGCCGCACGCTGGATCGATTCCAGCGCCGCCTGGGCCGCGGCACCCGCGACGAGCGGCCCTCGCGCCAGCAGCGCCTCAAGGACTTCACCGAGCGGCTGCTGCCCCGCCCGCACATCTCACCGGCCCCGCCTCCGCCGCCGCCGCCGCCACCGCCGCTTCCGCACACCGCACCCATCTTGCCGCCGGTGCCTCCGCCACGCTCCCGCCATCGACATAGCCCGTCTCGTGGCGTCTCCGTCGACCGCTGTGATGACTTTGACGCTGATAGCATCACTCTAATACGGGTTGAGCCGCGTTCAATAGTTGGCTCATACGCTCAAAAGACTATCCCGTACCGTAGTGCATCTTTCTCTCAAGGAGACTTTGTACAGGACAAGTATTATCGCGCTAAACAGCCATCAATATTTGACTTTGGCAAACGCGCTATCAAGACGGCTGCGAGTGCGCCTCGACGCGACGGTTGTTTGAGTGTTACTGAGGAAAATGCGAACGAAGGTGGATCTCTCGCATCAGTGGATTCTGCGGTAGGTTCAGACGAAGGACTCCTTGCGCATGCGCTGCCGGTCGCGCGATCTCCGCCTCCAGATGCTTTACATAAACAGTTGGGTGCTCGATCACTGACACATCCGTTACCGCGCCGCGTGCCTCCAGTGCGCGAGGAGGGTTCGACCGACGCCGGTGGAAGTCTACCTGCGTTGATGCCGCCGCGGGTTTTGCATGAATTACGCGAGGAAAGTGATGGTTCGCAAGCAGACAGTGCTCAGGCGCAGAGTGAAGGGACCTCGCCCCTAGAACCTTCTCAACCGTTTGCTTTCCCACCCCTACCCGCTCCGCCTCCAAACGTGTGTGCTAATGTAGACTGTGAATGTGCTAATATTCGTAAAGACTCTGCGGGTGAATTAGACGGTTCTATTCCTATCCCTATCCCCGTGTATGAGTGCATAGTAAAGCAGTGGTCGAAGGATAATCAGCAAGAAGAGGCGCTTCGTTCTGGCACCGCGTCAGATGGGTCGTTGGATCGAGATAAAGAAGACGAAACAATAACTAGTGAACAAGTAGAGCATTTATTAGCAGCCGTACAAAATCCTTGTGCACCTGCGCCGATCGGTACTCGAGAGAGACGGAGACCTCTAGATAAAACGAAGCGAAGAAAAGGAATTTATATCACAACAGCCAGCGATGACGGTGGTGACGACCCTCCTCCGCCTGTAAATGGATGCAACCGTGAGAGTAGCGATGCTTCGTTACAAGACATGAGATTATCGGCAGAAACTAGAACTTCGTCTTTATTAGGTGATAAATCAGACGATTCCTTTACAAACGGGCCTCCCAGCCCAAATGATTGCACAATGCCGATGTGGCCCAAGACGGAAGATTCTCTCAGAGCTAGGCGAGCAAGATTCTCCCAGCAAAGTTCAGACGAGAAAGAGGAAGAAGTTTATCGAAATGTGGCCCGAAGAAAGTACGGTGTGACGTCACGCGGTGACTCTCCCTCTGAAGCGGAGAGTGATACGTGTTCTCGTGACCGTACCGCTTCGCCATCTCCATACAGCCCATCTGATACATCCGACGTGGAAGCAAAAAGGCAATTTACAGGTCCTTTTGGACGGAACCTAATTCCCACGTGTAGATCCGTGGAGGTCGGGCGGAGAAGTTTTTCAGACGCGACTGTGCCGTCACGAAAGATAAGTGCTGGGGCTGCACCTGTGACCGACTCGCGCCCACGGGGTCATACTCATGTCAGAGCGACATCCTCACCTTCAAAGTTAGCGGGGGTCAAGCCGGGCACCGATTTACTGGCTGAGCTGTTGCGTGGCAGTTCTGAAGCATTATCAAATGTCTCTACCTTCGACAACGTGATCCTGACTCTACAGCAGCATAACGTGAGTTTTTGTTTATTTTTAACAATATTTACACAATCAAAACGTTACGTTCACGCATACAACTAGATTATATAAACTTTTTCTCAGTTTCTTTAAGAAATTATAACACGGCTGTAGTTGTTCTTATGCCAAAGTGACGCGGATGTAAGTGGATTATTTCGCACGTCATTGAGTTTCGTTTAAAAGCAAATAATTTCGGTTACGGTTCTTCTTAATCCACTATCAGATTCAGGGTCGGGTGTTCGAGTTCTCAAATCTGTCTGGTCAATGCCGTCAATGAGTCACGCGACAGCTGTTTCAAAACACAGTAAAAATCTTTAGGACAATATCACAGATTCGGTTGCTCTTGAAATTTCCAAGTATTCATTTAATGAGCTTTCAGTTTTGGTCTTTGCTATTTTTATAATTCATCCAGATGTTTGTATGAAACATTAAGGTCGCTTTGATTTATTGAAAATTTTATTCAATACTTAAAGCAGTTGTTTTCCTTATATGTATTTTTATACTTATTCAGTGTAATGTTACATGAATATTATTATGATATTCCTTTTGGAGTAGCGATTATTTATGTTCTTTGAGTTTATGTAATTGTATACATATATATACTATTATAATAAAATTTTGAACTCGTTGGTGTCTCGAAAAGGAGACAATAAAATACATATTACGAATTTTTCAACCAGAGCAAAGTATAGCAGATTATTATTATAGTATAATTTTGAAAACCAGTTTGAAACTTTAGAGAGACTCTCCTATGACTTCTTTATATCTGTAGGGGTGTGAATATGTGTCTGTGACAGCTCTTAAGCAAATGAGGCGAACTTGATATTATATGATTAAATTTGGATCATTAATTTATGATTTGTACGTCATTATCAATTAGGAAACAATCAATTGTTTAAATTTTTTTATAGTATAGCGGATGACGGAGCAGGTGGGCCTCCTATATGGTAAGAACACCGCCGCCCATGGAAAACCGCGCTATAGTCCGCGTATTGGTAGTCTTTTTTTCGTCATTTTTCAGGGCCTCCGATATCCTCGCTCACTTAGTACCGTACCCGTAAGTACCTTTTCTCGTTGAGTATTCTGTGAGCCCGTGGTATCATTTCGGACGAGCCGGCCCAATTAGTGCGTCAGCATATGCTTCAACATGGTTCTCCCATGGGTGTATTAAGACTCGCTCGGCCCCTGTCAAGCCCTTCCAGAGACCGAATAAATTATAAATTAAATTATAATTTATAATTGTCCGGACCGCGATTCGAACC
>DWCF01002141.1:0-25577 GCA_018230265.1 Delias oraia | reverse complement strand
GGAACGTCCAACTGGATCCACTACTTCAGAGAGCGGACTCCCTGGACGCGGAGATCCAGGCCTTCGCCGACGACATTTTCGTCATGGCCGCGGCGCACACCACCCAGGAGCTCGAGAGGACAGTCAACGTGGCACTGAACGAGATCTCAGAGTGGGGACTCGAACACCGACTCAAGTTTGCGCCCCACAAGACGCAATGTACTTTGATAACCAAACGGATTAGGTACACGGAGCCGCTGTTCATCATTTACACCGTCCCCATCAGAATCTCTGAAAGCATCCTACTCTTCGGACTCACCATCGACAGGAACTTCGGCTTCGGTCAGCACCTCGAGCGAGTTACGAAGAAAGCAGTGGCTCTCTACAAGGTGGTGGCAAGGATGGCGAAGGCACAGTGGGGGCTGAACCCCGAAATACTAAGGACGATTTACATCACCGTCGTCGAACCCACCATCCTCTACGCGGCCGGCGCTTGGGGTGCTGCACTGGAGTGTACGTTCCGAGTGAACGTAAGGAGGAGGCTGGATCGCGAGACGCGGGCGTTCGCCATCAAAATAGCGAAGGCCCACCGGACGGTGTAGCTCATCTCAGAGGGCAGTCAGCTTCGCGCTCAGGAAGGGCAACAATACTCAGCGACTCCAGATCATCGGTGCAGTGCATTGGCGGCCCCGCTACGCTCAATCCGATAGCGGGCAGCATACAAAGTGACCTTCGTGCCGCCGAACGGGCCGGACTCCAGATAAACCTCTCCTGGACCAAGGCCCACGACGGCATCGAGGGGAACGAAAGAGCCGACGCACTGGCCAAGAATGCAGCGGTCCGGAACAAGACGACCCCAGCCTACGACCTTTTCCCGCTATCTTTCGCCAAGCGAACCCTTCGACTTGGAACGATTGGCGAGTGGCAGCGACAATACTCAGAGGAAAATGCATCCGGAACGAAGCTCTTCTTCGACGAAGATCTTGGTCGACATACGAACGAACAACGAGATATTCCAAGTGCTCACCGGACACGGAGGCCTGAGGCAGTACCTACACAGGTTCGGACTGGCGCCGTCACCGCTCTGCGTTTGCAATGATGAAACGGAGGAAACTGTCGCACACGTGCTCACAGAGTGCCCCAGATTCGCGAGCGAGAGACTCGACCACGAGTTCGGAGTGGGAATGGCAGTCAGCGGGCGAAACCTGCGGGCCTTCATAGAAGACAATAAACTGAGTTCGGACTTCATCGATTATGCAACTGGAATTTTGCGTCGCGCAGCAAAGTCGAACGGCTCCAACAAGGCGTGAAAACCAGGAGCGACGGTGAAGACAGCAGGGATAAATTAGAAAAAGACTCTTAGTATAAAACTACAAAAAAAAAATTGTAATTGTAATTAGAACTAGTTTAACCCGTAAGTTAAGAAAAAAAAGAAAAAAAATTCTAGGAAAATAATGTTAATGGCAGGAATAAAAGTTAGAATTTAAAATCTAACATATACAAATGTTTATTAAAAAAAACACAACATATGCACTACAAAGACTGACGAAAGGCTGTACGAGCTGGAAGAGAAACTGAGCAGGTGACATTGGGACTTGCTAAGTCAAATGGAAAAATTTTGAATAGTAAAACACCAATGAGTGCTTCACAATTCAATCAAGTAACACAATTGACCCAACCAAAACACGTGAATCAAGCAAGATGAGTGATTTCAGTAAAGACGAGCGAATCAAGCAAAACAAGTCAATTAAGCAACTGAAATGTATCTAAAGAAGCAAAGACATCCAAGCAGAACTATTCCCTCTCCACCTTCATCTATATGAACGCTCTGACCATAAGTTAGCATAAGTTTATTGTTATTAAACTAGCCGCTAACAGTTCGCCATCTTTTTGTATTGAGTACATTACTAAAACAGTACGCAACACTTCCACACAGCACTGAAGTTAATACGTTACGAAGTTAAATTGGTAAATATTATTACTGTACCTACCTTAACAGAGTATTGAAATAATAATTATTTTGATTCATCATTTCAACCGTAGGACGTCCACTGCTGGAGATAGGCCACCCCTTCGGACCTTCATACATGCATACGTGAAGCGCCGGCTTAGAATAATGCTTCCCTTATCAGCCGGTGAGTGTCGTAAGAGGCGACTAAGGGGCAAACCGGAGGGCGGGCAGCAGCGTCCTCTGCGTACTATAAAACCTAACTGCGATCGACAACCTGCTTGCCAAGCGTGGCGATTATGGAAACCAATTTGAGCCACTATTTATCGGCATAATTAACGTCAGAAAGCATTTATCGACGCGGCCTACAGAGAGCGAAAAAGGCTTGGCTGCGTTTTCGCCGTGCGATGCCGTGCTGTGCTTTTAAATTTAACATTCGTTACTAGTGCAGTGTTAGTGTTAGCGATGATGAAGGCTATGTATGAGGACGTAAGTGAGGCCAAGCACACCTCCAAAATTTACTTCACTGTAGTTATGGGGAACTTTAACGCAAAGTTGGGCAAGAGAAGCGGTGATGATTTGAGAATGGGAAATTTTAAATATAGGCAAAGGAATTATAGGGGACAGAGGCTGGCCGACTTCATGGAGAGAGAGGAACACTTCATAATGAACTCTTTCTACCAGAAGCCGCCTCACAGGAAATGGACCTGGTTTAGCCCCGGTGGTTCCACGAGAATTTCATTCCAAGTGAAGACATATGCATGAAAGAGAGCATGGTGCCGCTTAGAGGAGGCTTGCTATTTCGCCAGTACAATAAGCAAGAATGTCATAAGTACGTGATCAAACTCTTCAAAATGTGTACCTACCTGGTTATACATTTAAAATAAATATATATGTTGGTAAAAACGAAGAAGTGAATGTCACGCCTCAAAGAGTTTTAATGAATGTTTGCCAGGACTTGATTAATAATGGATATATCTCTGAGTGTGTAAATGAAACACATCTGGAAATTTACGATAAAGAGGAAGCATTTTTCTAAGGTTGTCGTTTCCATGAAGCTGAAAAAAGTCCAGTTTATAGCGTAGGAAAGTGAGGATGGGATAACTGTTTAACTATGGACAGATAAACAAGATGTTGTAGCGCGCAGTGATTTTACTACTGGCCCCCGCATCCCGTGCTCCTCTGAAAAATGCCAACGAACGGTTACACTGCGCGGGCGGCGTGAGTGCTTCGCTAGCCGAGACACAAGTTTAGCTTCGTGGCACTCGCTCGCGCGCCACCATTGCGCCACCGACACGCGCGTCGACACTCGCGACATTTTACTTCTATACTATCTAATAATGAGATCCACAATAAACCTTTATGGCGGAAGATCGACTAGTTTCATTTATTTGTTTAAAAAAAAACAAATATCAACAGCTATAATTTGTTAATATTTTCCACAAACCATTCAACACGTTTTGTTTCTCTTATAAAAAATAATAAAACCACGACGAAACCGGCAAGAGGAGCAGTGGATTAAGCTTATCAAATGTCAGCATATCAAACTCCATTAAGAAAGTCCCTAAAATATATAAATTTTATATTTTAACTGAACTTTTTAACTTTAACTGAACATTTTAAATGCCGCAATGATAAACGCTTTAGTTTTGTACAAAAGTATCACAAATAAGTCCATGCCTAAAGAAGATTTTAGAAAAGTAATAAATTTACGTCAAAACCTTCAATACCCAGAGCACCTTCGGGCCGAACGACAAGAAAGCACGATCTTCAGAATAAAGTAGGACCTTGTTTGAAGATGTGTCGGTCTGGTGTAGAATGTTACAAGGAAAATGTGTCCACATTTGGACGTTTAATAACCAGAAACAATATCAAAAAAGTACCAACTTTCTGTAATGCTTGCCCAGACAAAGCATTTCTATGTGTCGAGTGTTTTGCCAACGTTCATATGTAATTTTATAGGCAATGCTCTTTTCAAATATTATATTGATAAAATTTTGAACCACAAAGAAGTATCAAGATATTTTAAAAAAATACTTAGCGATAGGTATTCCTTCAGCGACCAGTAGCGCAAACCTTCATGACTAAACTACTGTTTATCAAAGTAACTCTCCTCTTGATCCAGAGCAAATTAATATGGTAAGTGGCAATTCCTGAAATAATTCCACATGAGACGTAGGCATTTATGATGGAGCAGTTCAGAGAGAACTTCATGGCTATTATTGCTGACGTGAACTGCCCTGCGAGGTAGCATCGGACGAAAATGTAGAACTATTCAAGCACATTCTTCTCTTTGGCAAACAAATGAACGTGCTACATTTCATATAAGAAATGTAAAAAAATCCAGTTAAAGAAAGAAAAACACCTGTACGAAGGACTGAACCCCGAGGAAATCAGCCTTCTCAAACGGGTCAAAAAACAAAAACGGACACAGAAACGGGCGTCCTCTGAGGATCTAAATATGCGCACCTCTGTACCGCTGGGTACAGTACAACACAGTATTCAGCACAAGAAAGTGTCTCATCACTTTAATAGAATACTAACCGACAGCATGGCAATTCTACAAGCCCTGGATAGCTTCAGTTTGAATTCAGGACTAGTATACAAATGTTCATCCGAAGTAAATCAAAATAAAATACACCTACAATGGATAAAAGACAGCAACTCCAGGGGTAATGACGCATCAGATGAGTTGGGGCCGGAACCAATAACACCGATTCGCTTTGGCCAATAGTGGTGATGATGAAATTGTGATACAAAAAAACACTGCGCTCCGAGATTATTTTTGAATGTATCAGAAAGTGACTGGTGCCAGTCTTGGGTTTCTCATAGTGGAAAATATGGAAAGTGCGTTTTCTAAACATGTGTGCAGATAAAAATTGGTCCTATGTATTTTATGCGCTGAGTTACAAACATTTAAATGGTAAAAACATTTTAAAAGATTGAGTATAATAGCGATATAGATGCCAGAGCTCTCACTGATTTAATCGCCACAGCAT
Organism: Delias oraia; assembly: GCA_018230265.1. Classification (NCBI taxonomy): domain Eukaryota; kingdom Metazoa; phylum Arthropoda; class Insecta; order Lepidoptera; family Pieridae; genus Delias; species Delias oraia. Next base: position 20,651 of record DWCF01002141.1, on the reverse strand, counting down.
TGGCAACTTATAAAATGTACACAATTCGAAAGCGTTGTTCAGGCGTCAACATAATCATATAGAAATGCCAAATCTACAAATGTAAACTAGATAGGCAGGAGGTGACAAAGCCAACTCTTCTGATTAGTGCCAAAAATATCTCCGCTAAATCACAAGCGGAATGTAAAAAAAAATCACCTTGTCAAGTATAGATGACAAAGCTGAAACATAATGCTCAATTTGTTTTTTTTGCAACCGCTAACTCGTCCATACGGCCTTTACAGCTTAATGCGGAGTTTGGAGTTTTATGCCGCGACTAACGCAAGGGCACCTGCGAGACTCGAACCTTGGCTTGAGCCGTCGCGGGGACGTTAGCCGCCTGAGTAATTATTTTCTCAACTTTCTTTCAGGTCACGGGCCCAGGAAATACGAGAAGTCAACGTAAATACGAAAAAAATATAAGTTTATCGTTTCAAAACCGACGGCGGCGTTGGTTAAGCTAATAAATTAACCAAGACTGTTCCAGTGAACAATGCGTAGAATACGCATAACAACGAGATGTTTGATGGCGATTTCTTAGATGCTCTGAGCAAAGATATCGATAAACATTTACGAGGAATTAATTCGTAGTTGATATTTACAAGTTATCATATCTTTTTTTAATTGTATTTTTGACAGAGGGGCTGGTAACGCTGAAACCGCTTCGGAAATCCTTAGGACTCACGAAGCGGTATTCACACAGGCCCGCCGCGATGGCGGAAAAAAAAGATCTAAGGCCTAGGATAGGAACCCGATACCTCTCGCTTCGTGGTAAAATATTTGTCTTTAGTTTCAGCTATTCCGAATATCTATTAACCGTGTAGTTACCGGATCAGAATAGTACCACTCCCAGTCTTCCTAATGGGATGTCGTAGGACGCGACTAAAGCACACTTCACCGGAGGGTGGGCAGCAGCGCCCTTCCGAGTACAGGAGATGCTCGGCGATCACCAACCCGCCTACCAAGCGTGGTGATTAAGGCAAATACCCCTCCATGACAGCAAAAAATGTCAAATTCCAGTTACATTAGCGGCTGTGGGGTCAGCGGGGCAAGGGGTGCGAAGAATCTGCGGCTGGTGTACGGCTACCGCCACCAAACGACCTTGCACCTGGCGACATATAACGCACGCATTTTGAGGACCGACGAGAAGATGTACGAGCTGGAGGAGGCAGTGAGAAAATTACACTGGGACAACGTAGGGTTATCAGAAGTCCGAAGAGACGGGAAGGACACGGTAAATCTGCGGTCCGGAAAATTGCTCTACCACCGGAAACGCGACCAGCTATCGCAGGGTGGTATTGGGTTTCTCCTGAGAAAGTCCCTCAGTAGCAATGCGCTCGACGAAACGACAACCGATGGGGAAGAAAGGTTCTCGAGTGGCGAGCGCGTACCGGAAAACGCAAAGCGGGACGTCCCGCCACGCGATGGAAGGACGATATCATGAAGTGTATCAGGCCAGGAACATAGCCCGAACCATCGGCAGGTACAAAGCCTGAGGCTATATTAGCTACCCTATCATTATCAGCTGTCTATTGTTTTCAACGATACAAAATGTGAATTATGTAGTCACATACAAATTGGCTCAGGTTAAAGTTATACCATGAGCATAATTTTTTCGGATGATATATAATTTACCAACCATTTATCATTTAACATTTTTTTTATTTTTTTCTACTTTCTAATTAAGTATTTAAATAAATGCTACACGTTTACATTTCCTTTGGAAGAATTTATTGTTGTTAAGTTTAGTAATAATTTTCGTGTACGACAATTAGAAATGACATGTATTTCCTCTAAAATCAATTTTGTGATACACGAGGCGTAAAATAAATTGCAAACGAGACGGGCATATAAAAGTAAATAAAACATATATCTTTACATAAAAACTATAATAAAATTAAGTATATGACTGACTTAAGTTGCAAATAAACCAACGTTTAGAAGGGGTTGAAAATATAAAAAAAACTAAAAGAAACTATTACTAATATAAATCAAAAGATAAGGCTACGACCCTTAGCTAACAACTGGCGGTTTTTACATTCCAATGCCATTCGAGAGAACTAGTCAATACTAGTTGTAGTGTTGCCCAAATGCAAGACTTAGCCAATCTTGGTCTTGCGCCAATAAACCTGCTATTGCGCTCCCAGTCTGGGTCTCGGTCTTGCAGCAAGAGCCTTGCAAGTCTTGAATTTACCTATTAGACTATTGCTATTTATTCAAGTGTACTTCACATCTTAGAAAAACCTATCAGGATAGGAACATTTTGAGCGTGAATTAGCATAGCCACAGTAAAGACCGACCAGTTTTATAAAATATGTCTAAAGATTTAATGAGATATTCCAAAAATTACTGCCAAAAAATAGCTGCAAGACGCAAGTCTTGCAGGATTATTCCTGATCCTACCCAAATCTTACACGGTCAGTCTTGGCGTTGCTAAAATTATGCGGTCTTGGTCTGGGTCTTGCATTTGGGCAATACTAGTCATGACACGTCTAACCATTGGCCACAAGACTTAACTCGAAAAGTAATGGCAGCGCACAAGTCCCTCTGCAACGTTGGCAACAATGACTTATGCGGTGTTGTTAGCTAAGAGATGAAATGGAAAATTACAACCTTTGCGATTTAAATTGTGACGGCGAGTGGGGATTGATCTGCGGTCGTCGCTTGCGCGTGGGCGGCGCCGCGTTCACGAGGCCGGCGTGCGCCTGTGCAGCCAGCAGCATGCCCAACTGGCATTGTGCCTGGAAACAATTGCCGACGCTAAAGTCCCACAGGAGTGACAAAGGCTCACGAAGCGGGTGAACCGCGCCCGCCACCGGACCCTCGAGTATATGTATGGGGGTCCACAGTGTCCCCTATGGACCATACATAAATCCTCATAAAGTCGAAGAAAAAAGCTATCCCCTTCCACTGACGCTCTAAATAAGCAGTATCTTCAATGAATTAGACAGCAACTCGAACAAAACGCATTGTTAAGAATGTGTATTCTCGGTAAGTCAAATTTAAAAAACGAGTCTCCCTAAGTCGTAATTAGTTCAATGTTGTGGCGTCGTACTTGAGAGTCCAAGTAAGATGCTATAGAGCTTTTTCTAGTGCATTTAAATTTATACAAATCAATGTGTACCATCGTCTTTAACTCCACAAGTCGAAAGATATTCGTACAAACCGCACCTTTACAAGTCAAAGTATAGCAAATAAATCCTGTCTATCCGAAATTCTTGTTAACTCGAAAACACATAAACTCGAATTTTTTTAGCATTTCCTTGACATTCGATTTATCGTGATCCCACTAACGACTAAAATACCTAATCTAATTTTTCGCTCTTTATTTTATTAAGGGATCCGTGAAAACTGTCTGCGACTAAAATATTCTGGGATCGCTGCGATGGAAGATGCAGAACCAACAACTCTACGCAACACGAGTCCAGCTGATCGTAGAGTTTCACTTCAAAAACTGTAACTCACCTCCTCAAACATATCCTTAGCCATGCTGTACACACTATGCGAAGTGCTATTGTACATCAAGGCATTCGACAGCATTAGCAGCACGTCACGCTGAAACTGAGCTGTAGTTCTGAAATTCAAATACAAACGCCATAACATATACAGTAATTTTAAAAATACATACTGTCGCACCCGTGGGAGATCTATGCAGACGCACTAATTGGACCATCTCGTCTGAAGTGATACCACGGGCTCACAGAATACTCAGCGTTAGACGGTACCATGCATCTTTGTCATCTCAATACTCGCCTATTGTATAATAAGGCTTAATTATGAGACTACTCTTTATAAATGACTTAAATTTTGAAAAGAAAGGGTCGGTTGCATTGTCAGGAAGTTTGTTGTTAAAGCGAACAGAATTATCCAAAATATATGAACGTTACCCGATGTACTATAAAAAAATCACAGCTTACCTGATATTCCCCGCGTCTATATTCCGCCGGATGGTGGAGAGGTCCATGGGCCTCTTAACTATTGTACTGTACCCTGGCGCCTCTTCGTCTGTAATCGGTCTTAGGAACAGCGACGCGTACTTGTGTGCACATAGCCTAATATCAACAAGTGAATGAATGAAAATAAAAAAAAGCACATATCCCTCTCCCCCAGCTACTTATCGTGTCCTTTTTTTATGAAAACAGAGAAAATGAGCAGGGACCTCTCTTAGGATAAGAAGTACTGCGCCCATAACGCGGTTTTCCATGGGCGGCGGTCATTATTCACCATACAGGCCACCCGCCTGGAACGTTGCCCGCTATACCATTAAAGAAGCTAAGGACCTGTGAGATTTTGTTTGCAAACCATTTCCATTGAATGAATAGTGGCGTAAAAGTCGGCAACACAACCAATACGCGGAATGTGGCGCGGTTGGTGATGGGCGGCGGCGTTCTCTTACCACATATACACTACCTGCTCCGTTGTCTGCAATATTATAAGAAAAAACCATAAAAGAATGACTCCAATACCTGCTATAAACGAGCATGACACTCTTCTTCCAGAGCCGGTGCTGCCTCTCCGCATCGCTGGAGCTGGGCGAATCTGGCGCACTCTCTGAACCGGAACACGCTGAAATATTTACAACCAAAATGTTTAAGATATTAAATAGCTATGAGGAAGTTACTAATTTCTTATCCCTAGATTTCCCTAAATATTGCTAGTCAATGTCACTAATGGGGCCGGCGCGTCCGAAGTGATACCACGTGCTCACCGAATACTCAGCGTGAAATAGTACTTGTACTTGAAATGATGCCTCAACTGTGTATCGCTGAATAAGTGAGCATATCGGAGGCCTTAAAAATAAGTGGAGTAAAAATCCGACAACACAACCACAGCGCGGACTGGGGCGCGCTTGTCCATTGGCGGCATGTTCTCTTCCATATAGCAGACCCACCTGCTCCATTGTCCGCTATAATATAATACAAAACCACGTTGATTTACCATCCTGTACAAATTAAAGAGATATACTTTCTTTACAAAAATGCCACGACAGCATATGTCACGTCTTTTATGATAAATATTTAAAGTTAGATCATAGATTATAGGATCTGTTACTTTTATTTTTCTTACTTCTGTTCCCTAAATGCTTTTCTACTTATGAACCTTGGTTCCGTCTCGTTTTTGCAACAACAAATTCACCTTAGCTAGACAGTGACAGAATAGACCATACTTTTACACTTATAGAAATTAAATATTTTCATATGCATACTTCTGGAGTCCGGCTTCTTCTTTCGCGAGTAATCCCTCTTCGTTTTACCTTCTTTATCTTCTTCTCTGCTCACCTGAAAGATATATATTAAAAAATAAAGCTTCAGTCTCTCCTTGTGTGAGAAAATAATTAAGCATATTATGCTGACACAAACCGACCGCCACTTTTTCAATTATTGCGCAAACTGTATAGAAGCTTACCTCCATGGGTGTATCATCATCTGTTTCAGTGTGAGCATCTTCCTCTTTCTCCTTCTCCTTCTCTTTCTCCGTTACAGTCTCATCCTTTATCATGTCCTTTAGTGGTATTGAATCCTTAAAATTACAATTAAATATATGTATTTATCTATTATCAAATGTAACTTACTTTTGTCGCCACAGTTGGGTAAACTATTTTAATTTTATGGTAATGTCTCATTTACAGTCAAACCCTATCGCTGCTCCTCGCGCTGCCGGAAATAATACCCTAAATACTGCTGCGGCCGGATCGACGGATATGCGTGTTTACATACTGCCCTTCCTCTCACTTCGCTTTCAAGTTCCGGGGCAGACGATGAATTTGTTGCTGTCTTTTGCGATAGATATATGCTTCAGTTAAAAATAAAAAAAAAGAAAAGACGTCGTAGAGCATGGTGGATGATATCTATCCAGCTCAATAGCACTTTGTGGCGGCGTCGACTGAGCGATTGAGCAGAATGTAAACACGGCTTGCCGCTCGCGCTGCCGGTGCTTTGAAGACTGCACTAAAAACCGCTCTTTCGACAGCGCGAGTGGCGTGAGAAGTATGAAGTTTACATACTCGTCATGCTCACTTCCCTGCTCACTTCAGCTGAATGTAAATAAGAAATACCTCATCATCTTCTTTCTTCTCTTCAATCAATTCTTTATCCGTTTCCGCTTTCGGCAACGGGATATCCTGTACAGGAATTTCCGGTTCCGGTACTGGTTCCTCCGGCAGTTTCTCTTCAGGTACCGGTTCTAGAATTAGTTGTATAAATAACTAGATCACTCCGGCCTCGCACAGATTTTTAAATTCATAATAATAATAATAATTTTAACACACCCACAATCACCTGGTAGGTATTTTTTTGTAATTTTAAAATATTCAGTTACATTATTGGTGTTTAGGAAGGATTCCTAATATAATTATATTTACTTCAGGTTTTTTTACAACTTGGCTTACATTATTGGATATTTAGCAATGATCCCTAATTTTTTTTAAAAATATAACGTAGTCATCTTGATAAATGGACCAGCGGTTGGCAATGGTCAACCAGGAATCGATGGTTAGACTAGCGGTTCTTGCGATTAGTGCGTTCAAACAAACAAACACAGCTTATTTATATATATTATGTAGTTTTAATGATTTTTTGAATGGCGCCTTAGGAATAAGATGTTCATGCCAGGCATTCTCAGAGCTAATTTATGTTATAATTTAAGTATCTCACTTAAGAAAAAAATTACACAAACTGAATTTATTTCGCCAGTTATGCTCCGTGGGCTTAGTTTGGAACCTGTGGTAGACTCAATTTGAAGTTCAACGAGCTGCATTTTAGTATTTATGTTTAATAAAAGATAAAGCAAAACCAAGCTTGCTTCATATTTTGACGAAATCTCATGCGTACCTTCCATATGAGTCTCAGGCGGTAACGGTATGTCTTCTGTTGGTATTTCAGGCGCCACCTCTGGTACCGTTTCTTCTATTTTTACCTCAGTCTGAGGTATTTCCACTTCTGCCGGTACCGGTTCGGGTCTGAAATATAAATTTAACTTTTTTTTATTTATAGACTATTTTCTACCCATGGGAGAGCCATGCAGAAGCATATGCTTACTTAAATTGGACTGACTCGTTTAAAGTGATACCACGGGCTCACAGCATACTCAGCGCTAAACGTTAGTTGTACTTGAAACGATGGTTCTTCTGTGTTTGGCTGAGTAAGCGAGGATATCGTAGGCCCTTATAAATTTGGTTTAAGCGGCGTAAGAAGCCGACAGCACATCCAAAGCGCAGAATGTGGGCTGGTTGGTGATGGGCGGCGGTGTTCTCTAACTATATATTTGAACCACCAAACAAAAAACTTATTTCCTATATCTTATATATTAAATAGAAATTAATTAATTAATTAATTGTCTTTTATTTTAATTTTAGATTTTTTTTCTATAATTAAATCAAATTTAAGAGCATTTTTGTTTTTTTAAACTCCTGTTCAAAATATATAAAATTGTTTCGCTGCACAAACTAATAAAGTAAAAGAAAATACATACTCTGTCACTTTTTCTTCTATTTCCTCCGTAATGCTCGCATGTACCTCTTCTACAACCGCTTCAATTGGTAGCACTTCCTCTTTCTCTATCTCCTCCTTCTCTTCCTCTTTCACAACTTCAACAATCTCCTGTTCCGGCTCATGTTCAATTTTTTCTATCATCTCTTCTTTTACCTGAAATCGCTTACATTTCAACCAACTTGAATAGGGGATCTGTATTTATGTAAAGCGGGCATCGGAACAGGCGTGTGTCATTTATGGTAAGAGATCACCGCCGCCCATGGACAACTGCGCTACAATCCGCGCTTAATGTGCTGCCGAAATTACACCACTCGAGTGGTATAATTGAGCCTCTAATATCTATATAATATAAGTATAACACGCTGGTCTTCTGTGAGCCCGTTGGTATCACTTCGGACGAGCCGGCGCAATAAGTGCGTCAGCTTGTTTCAATATTTTAAAATGAGAACGGAGGCAAACGAACCGGAGACTCAGCTAGGATACGTCATGCTCCGAAATTTCTGTGCCGCAGGTGCGTCGCCGGCCTTTTAGGGATAGGTATACTGCTTTTTCAGCAAGGATCTCCCACGAATTTTGATTGCTATGATACTGGAGTCCTATCACATATCACTCGTCATTGAAGTGATGTAAAAAGCCGGCAACCTATCCAAAAACTCGGGTACCATGGCCCATGGACACTCATGTCTTACTATCATTGTTATTTCTCAACTTAAGATTAAAAAAAAACGTAAAACAAACTTACCTGTATATCGTCCGACTGTATGACCTTAATTTCTGGCGTCGGAAATTTCACTTCCGGAAATGATATCTTCACTTCCAGTGCCTTAACATCTGGTGCATCCACTTCTCTTTCCGGCGTCTTTTCTTCTTGTACCGTTTCAATTTGCACTGGTTCCAGCTAAACATATAAGTTTAGCTATGCTATTAAAACATCGTTTCATCATTCTGTCTCCCTCTCGCTCACGTGCATAGATTATTACAAAAACGAGACAGATCACTAAAAAAATTGGGTCTGAGGAAAGATTATAAGACAAAATGTTCGGACGAACATTGCTCTCTCAAGGGTGCCACAGTATTAAGACACTCGCCCAGCTACTGTCCATCCCTTCCAGAGACTGAATAAATTATAAATTTAATTATTACTATCCGGACCGGGATTCGAAACCGATACCCCTCGCTTCATGGTAGACTTAGCTTAGCTTAACTCTTAGCTTTGAGGCTCTCAATAGTATCATAGCATGGGTCATTATTTCTTTTGTTTTTGAAGTAAGTCTTCTGTACTTGTACTGTCATTGTAAAAATCCATAGAAAGTAACATTTTTTTTAATTCTTATATTACCACTGGAATATCATCGGTTCTTGTCACTTCTGGCTCCAATTCCACACCCGACTTGGGATCGGGAGGTGCAATCTGAAAGAAATATATCTTTTTAGTTTTCAGATTATAACATTAGGTTATAGTTTCGTATGTTGACGGATTTTTACGCCGCTAGCAAGTTAAACTCGGTGGGTATCTGGTATACTCACTAACTCAGCAAAATTACTATTTCATAATTCTAAGAGCTCGTAGTGTCAGATCGGACGAGCCGGCATATGCGGAATATGAATCCATATTTGGCTTTTTTGTGGAAATCAAGAGAACTCATTATCCGCTATACAATAAAACATATAAGGTCCTTATATATGAAAATGAACGTAGAGCGGATTGCCGATGGGACCGAAAGGTGTTCGAGTGTCGTAAGACGTATATCCACAAGATGGACAGACGACTTTACAAAGGTCGCCATCCTTACATGACATCCCTCAGTTTACAAAATGGTTTTTTTATGAATGCGGTGGCAAACGAGCAGAAGCCTCACATAGTATAAATGGAACTCCGCCCATGGACAGCAATAGACCTTGCAGGGCCGTGGGTGTGTTGCCGGCATTTAAGGGATAGATAGGTACGCTCTTTTTTAAACGTCCCCAAATAGTATTGGTATGGAAATACCTCTGCAAAAAGCTGAAAACTTCGAATATAACGTTTTTTGTGAGAGTATTTCACCGTGGCACCAGTTTTACAACCAGCGCAAGACCAAATAAATAAATTGAACAAAAAATCGCTATACCGTAATCTCTTCCTGTACCGAAGCCACGTCCATAAGGCACGGCTCCTCTTCCTTCTTAAATTGTTTCTCCACTCTAGAAAAGCCAAGACAATATTGTTCAAAATTGTATTGACGGACAAGCAAAGCAACCGTATTTCTCAGTAAAACATCAGCATTACATCCATTCATTGATCACGTGATCTTTTATTTAGCATATTTAACCCCCACCTTTTGTGATAATATGTGAAGATTTTAGCCGAGTTTCTTTAAAATACGTTTAGTAGTTTTTGGCCGAAGGAGTAACAAACATCCATACTTAACAAACTTTCACGTTTAACATTATTAGAATGTTTTGTTAAAGGTTACATCACATGTTTAAAAAAAATCTTTTTTAATGTTATAGCGGACCACAGAGCAGGCTGGTCTTAATCGCCCCCCATGGACAACCTCGCCACGGTCCGCATGGTTATGATGCCGGCTTTTTAGCCGCTTAAGCGGCATTTGTAAGGGCCGCCTAGATCCTCACTCACTCAGCGAAACACTTTATTTAACAGAATCAGCCGATAGACATTACCTGTTTATAGACACTGCACGTTTACTCTAGTATTATTTAAAAGAAAAACAAACCTGGGCTTATGCATGGCCGCCACGGGCGGTATGTGTATGTCTATGTCCCTGAAGGCATAGACATCCTCCGCCTTTATCTCTATGTCGTCTATGTCCACAGCCGGCGCGGCGACCGACGCCACGGCCATGCTCGCATTGGACACCGGCGAGCCGCTCGTGCTGGCTACACATCAAATCAAATAAAGTCAAACGTGGAAAAATGAGAACTGGATAACTGAGAATCGTTGCCACCCGTAAGAGCCATGTTGAAGCATAAGCTGACGCTCTAATGGGCCGGCTCGTTCGAAGTGATACCACGAGCTCACAGAATACTCAGCGTGAAACGGTACTTATTACCAAATTTATTTCTTAAATCATTATAAAGATAGTGTTGAGGACAATCATTCGCTTTAGAAAGTGCAATATTTTTTATGAAAACGGTTTCAAACGTCCCGGAGGCTCAACAGAAGATTTATTATATATATATATTCCTTGCAATTGATTTCTGTGTATTGGCTTCTAGATAAGAGATTGAATAATAGTTGGGATGTTTTTTCTCACTGAGGAGAGTTCGTTTTCAATTTCATACCAAACATCAGTCGAACAAATGCCTATTTGGTGATATAATTTGTTTGATCGACCGTTGGCAACTTCCACTAGTCCTAGTTCTAACAATGTCAGTGTTTTAAGAAGTGAAGAACCCGTGCCATGTTCTACTTTAAGTACAAGTGATAAGGATTGACATTGCAGACTATACTTCCGTGAAGGATGTACTAGCTGCAGTTAGAACAGTGAAGAAAGTAGTGAAAAAATAAACTAATTTTAAAGAAATAAAAACAGGAAAGAGATAAAAACCAGGCACTTAAACTAAGAAGATGAAGCAACAAAAATGTTGAAGATTTAGAACTAAAAATATGTTAGTTTCTTACTTAAAAATGTTTATTTCAATAAATACTTTTAAATAGTACAATTATTTTTAATTAGTTTCAACTCGCCTCGACCCCTATTTCATGTCACCTCGGTATGATCGGAGTTGTAGCAAATTGTTAGGGTTAAATCGATGTTTTACCGCAATATTAACGCAATATTAACGCTTACAACTTCTTAATGTGAGTGAATCGCAAGTGTAAAGAATGATCTATCGATTGGTACTAATATCATATAATTTCTAAAGCGTTCGGGGTATAAAATAAAATGTCAAAAATGTTTCAACTGCCCTCGGTCTGCCCTACATTTGGCGCGTAAATCCAGCGCTATTCCAGATTACTGCAAACTTACCCTTCAGCTGATGCTCTATCTGCACTAGTTGACTCTTTATGTGCTCGATCGCAGCGTGCTTGTTGTCCTGTGGCTGCTCCAAAAGAAGAGACAGAGTGGGTGCACCGGCGCTTGGGGACACTGTCTCTGGAACATGAACACCTATTTACGTTATAAGTCGATGCCTCAACGGAAATCATATTCTTTTCGTTATGGTATAGCGGACAACAGAGCTTGTGGGTCTCCTATATGGTAAGAGAACATCGCCGTCCATGGACAAAGGCCCCACACTCCGCGCATTGATTGCGTTGCCGGAATTTTAAGGACCTCCGATATCCTCACTCACCAATCGAAACAATTCTAGATGTACCGTCTCAAGTACAACGACCATTTCACGCTGAGCATTCTGTGAGCCCGTTTCACTGCGATAGAGCCGAACTATTAGTGTAACTTTTGTACAAATTTTCACATAAATCGAGTTTAAGCTGTAAAAGCTATTTCTTTCAAATCATGTATTTAACAATCACTTGGTAACTGCCGCGATTAGTTTACAACAGTTGTTGAGAGCAAAAAATATAAGATTACGCCGTTTCCAAAATGCTAGTGCAGAAGAAGTGCTATTTTCTCCGATGACGCAACTTTTGGTTACTATTACCACAATTTATTGTTATTATTATTATACAATGTACTCTCTCTGTCGCAAGAGGGGAATGCGTTAGCGCATAAAAAAAACTTTATTACTACCGGTAGATACGAAGCGTACTCAGAGAGAGAGAATCTGTTTAGGCTGTAAGTTTTATTTTAACAGATTTCCTGAAAACGCCTGGATTTTAAATATAAACTTACCGATGGCATTGTTAGGATGCAATATATGTTGTGGCGTCGTAACAACCGGTGTCGACTTCAACAACGACGACAATAATGGAGACGATGGCGTCGATGTGTTGGCTGGAAAAAAGATAAATTGAATATCGCAGCGCATTAGTTACAGTAAGAGAGCCACGCTGACGCCCTAGTACGCGAAGACACGAGCTATCCATTTCGCATTGTGTGCGGCCGCCTTTAGCAATTCAAAAAAAATCCTTTGCTCATTATTCCACCTAGTCCGCGATAAGCTATCTCAGTCCGCGACTGTCAGGGTCGTATGACCATACAGCAAGATAGACCGTCCATAAAAATGTTTAAAAATTTTCTGTAATTTAGTTGATATAACAATGAACACTGTCAAAGGTGACATTAGCACGTAACACGGAAAACACAACGTGGAATTATAAACCATTATTAAATTAACAAACAAGTATTTTATTCGTATTTATTTAATACGCTCTAAGATAAAAGTACAAATTCTTATTACAGTTAACACATATGGGACAATGACATGCTTACTTAAAGATAAGAGGAAAACACAAAAATAAAGAAAAATCTAAGTGAACAAATAAAACACCAAAGAAAGAAAAAGCTAAGTGAATAAAAAAAACAAAAGTTAGAATAACCTACCTCAACAGGGAAAACACAAAAAATAAAAACACACGACAACAGACAAAATATAAAAAATTAAAAACCTAAGTGAAGAGAGAAAAGACAACCTAAATCACCAGAGAAGGTAAAAAAGATAGTACATAGATTAGATTTACAAAGAAATTAATACCATACCCTGGATAGTAGAAATGACAGTTGTCGGTGGTCTCCAAGCCTTCTCAGCTTTCAGCATCCGTTCCTCTCGCTCCTTTAACCAAGCCGCACGGATTGTATTATCTCTTTCTCTCTTCTGTTTAGCTGCTTCAATAGCAACCCATAACTCTTGGAGTCTCTCTTCAGATGTCGACGGGTTCCTAACTTCATTTATTTCATTCTGAAAAATTCAAACTGTCTTTACACAAAGTACAAACACTTTTAACTATATATATAAATAAGTTTAGAAATATAAGCTGAAACCTCCATGCAGAGATGATTCAAAATATCTTGAAAGAAGCCACACTTAATAGCATTAAAATCAAATGCATTACAGAAAAATTTCCATCTTGAAGGTACCTTTGCTGTGTGTATTAATGATTTATTCAAGTTAAAGCAAGTTAACGTATTGATATAATTAATATAAAAAGAATAACATTTTCCAATAACATTCCCATATAATGGGAATACCTAAAAGTTCCCCATCATCCAACCACACTTTATTACACTTAAGTTACACTGAGCATAGATTATATAACTTTCAAATAGCATCCCACACCAATTTTTCTATAAGTTCTTCTATTAGTTGAGAAATATCTTGAAACTTGTCTGTTACTTTTCTCATTTCAAATATAAAACTTATACAACATAGATATTTTCTTTTAGTCTTTGACTAAATTATTTTGTTAAGAGTAAAATAATTTCTATGAAAACCACATCACGGCTTTTCTCGGCGTAACTCATGCGGACCACTTGTTAAACATGTCTTCCATAAATATATCAGAGATGATTCCATTTAATTCTAAACATTATTATAATGTCTGTATAGATGCACCACTACACTTTTGACAATTTAAATTATAAAATTTCACTTTTTTATGTTCCATTATGTCAGATTTTAAGGTTGTTGCTGTTATGTATATAACTAATATATAATAATATCTTTTGTAATACACTTGTGACCATGATATTATTTTATATTTAATCAATGTTCATCATAATAAATGATCAGGTCTTTCTTTCGTTCTTGACTTAGTTGTTTCCATTAGTCTCCTAATACGTTCTGTACATTGCCACCATTTCTTATTAAATAAAGTGTGTTCAGTATGACAGTTTTTATAGTGTATCAAAAATTACTACCTACATAATTTTCTCACACAATTAAGTAGATACCTACTTTAACAACACAAAAATGCAAATGTCTAATATTTCCATTTCGTAGATATTTTTTTTAAAATAAATAACAATAATAATGTAAATACATTTTAAATCCCTATGGCATGGTTATAATTTTTTTCTTCATTATATTCTACTTTGATTTTAAGTCATTATTTAAGTAAATATCATCATACAGGCACTGACAAAATTGCAAATGATAGTTATTATAAGCCAAAAGATAGGAGAAATCTCTACCCTGAGTAGTGTCAGGACTAATATTTAATTTGTTTTTATAATAACGGGTAGTGCAAACTAGTTCTTCTGTTCAGTTTTTCCTTATTTTACAGAACATACTACATTATTTGATAGCCCCTAATAAACTATTAACTTAAATTGACTATCGTAAAGAATTATATATCCATTGATTTTCTCATTTTATGTCTATTAAATAGAAAAGCTTACTTCATGGGTTCTTTGTATGTAGTACTTATATAGACCCACATAATAAACATGTAGATATTTTTATTAAAAGTATAAACTATGATAGAATAATAAAACTATGATACTAGAATGTTTAAGTATTATTATAATATACATAGTTTAATTTGTTTAAGAAAATTTATCTTACCTTTATTTGTTCATACTCAGCATTTATTCCTCCTAAATTTTTTTGAATCTCTTGTATCCTTTGTTCTCTAAGTCTTTTGAGGATACTCTCTTGAGGTGTCTCCACACCACCTTCAGAATTTCTTTTCTTACGCTTCGGTGTTTCCACATGTTCCAGTAGAGCTCCATATTGCACTGCACAGCTAAAAGCAAAAATGTGACTAACACAATTGCAGTATGTATTTTTTCAAACAAATATAACTTTTACGTCCTTGTAAGAAGTATATATAATATAGTCCTAATAATTCGTATTGCAATTTTGTCTTCTATCACGTATACTCAATGCTTCATCAGTTTTTCGTTGCATTGAACTAACATATTAATCTTTAATATTGAATTAGACAGTTAAATTTCAAACTAATTATATTTTAAGGAAGGTTAAGTTTGAGACACGTGACTACCTTTTGGATGGTGTTTAACAATCATGAAATGATAAAAATATGTTTTCTTACTTTTTTTGAGAATACCAGTCCTGCGGTCTATTAGGATCAGCTAGAGATTTAAGTGCCCGCGAAACGGACATCCAATTTTGATCGCCACTTCTTACAACCGCTGATGCTAGACACAATTGCTCTCTGATGTTCCATGTGTCCAGCGGTGCACGCTTTAATTGTAAGCGTTCTTGAATAGAGGTCATTAAAAAAAATTGTGTTTATGGATTCAAGCAGAATAACTCTCCGAAGACGCAATATTAACAATCGCTTTATTTTTTATTTAAATTGACAATTGACATCTATAATGCGAAAAAGTAAATCTGTAGCCCAGAACATCCAAATAAAAATTGCTTTACTATAATTAATTGAATTGTTTTTGTAGAAGAACTTGTGTTGCTTTACTAAGGAAAGATGTCTTACATATTTTATCATTTGATTAAAGAAAGTCAATTTCATGATGCTTATTTGATTCCCTACGTTATCCATTATAACATTAATTTACTGCTTTTTTGTTCGTCTTTAGTTTTAATGGCTATGGTTATCTTGTGGATATATTTCTTATGACAGTGCGCATAAACAAAAATATAATGTGTGCTCTAATGATTCACTACTCAGCAACTTAGAAATGCAATAACACTAAATAACTAGAAAAAATGCTTTATTGAATCAAATTTAATTTAGTAAATCAAACTTTCGTTCACAATTATATACAAGAGATAGTAGTAAATAGATAGTTATGAATCATATAATTAAATACATTACATTATACAAAAATACCAGATAATATTTTTACAGCCTGACTATCCACTAATTCTCCAAAATACAATGTGGCGCCTTTTCATAGCATGTTTTTGATTCAGGTACAGTAATGTCTTAATCCTTCCACCTATAAATCAGCTTCAAAAAAGTATGCCGTGGTAAACATTTTTAACAATATTTCTAAGACATCGTCATGTGAATAATGAAGAATAAGAAATCAATATTCTCGATGGAAAACAAAACGTCTTTTTAAACAAGGAGGCTGATCATGACACCGAATGTATGCATTTTATAAAATAAGGCTGCGTTGCTAATATTTTGGCAATTTGGTACTGTGACAAAGTTCTAGTTGGTGGCAACATTGTGACGTATTATTATAATGTCAATTTTTTTTTAAAAAGTTCGTTCTTGATGCATGATCGGGCTCCAGTGCATGTTAAAAATAGATGATACATATGATATCTATTTTTATATTATACAATTTAAAACTATGTTTATAATACTATCCTTTTTTGGTCTCTTACGAGTATATCTTAAAAGAATTTTCATGCTCACAAATTTCCATATTTGGTACAAATATGTCACCGTCGCTGCCGTATGTGTACTTCGAAAGTTCTAATCTCTTATGTAGCCTATGACTAAATATGTGGATAAGTTCATTTTTTTTTCGTAAATTTTTATGACATGCTTTACAGTAAAATCCATCATTATTTTTTTTGATAGCATTAACAGCAAGAAGATTATTATACATTGCTCTATGGGTTGATCCTTTACAGTGATTCTTAACTGATTTCACTGAATTCTCTAAAGTATTCCTACATACAGTACAAAACAAATCTGTTCCAGATTCTTTCATCATATAGTGTAGATTTGATATATTATTCATTTTATGTCTCGAGCCAAGCACATGAGAGCTCAAACAGTTTCCATCAAAAGTTGAATAACATATATAACAATGGTAATTACCATCATCAAGTTGTGACAAACAATTCATATCTACAGTTTCATCTACATTTTTTGGAGGAGTATCTTTGTCGAGTGCTATCATTGAATTACTTGATGTTGGAACTTCTATGTTGTTGCTGTCGCTACTTGAAGCTACTTGATCAATATCCTTATAAACAAACTCTGATTTATCCGAAATAAGTTTGACTGTTGCTGTATCTGATAAGTTTCTACCACTATCCAACTTTTTCAGATCTTGAGCAGTATAATTAGTTAATGGTGTTTTATTATTTATTTCAGATTCTTTACATTTTCTAACCTCTATTAAATTTGATATCAAAGAAATATGATCAGAGGTACACTGAACACTATCACTTTTATTAAAATTTGCATTCAGTTCATGTTTATCATCCTTTATATTTTTTGAAGGATAGTTATTGGCATATATATTATAGAAATCTTCAAACATCTTATCAATATACACAGAATGTTTGTGAGATTGTAGATTTTCATGTGATTTCTGATCTGTAAATGGCACTATGGTGATACATTCTGAACAAAAGTATGTATCACAAGGCACATCATGCATAATTTCTACATTTTCATTGTTTTGAAACTGAATCTTCAAACGGTCCAAAGCAATTTCTATTATGCGTTTATTAATATAGTGTTTCTTGCTTTCTTGATGGTCTTTTAAAAATAGTATTGGTACATCTATATTACAGATGTAACATGATGTGGTTTGAATGCCTGAAACAAATAGAAATTGTTTATTCTATAAAAGTTTAATCATAATTTAAACAGAAATAAAGTGTGAAGATCTCTGAAAACTATATATTCTTAGTGGGCAGGTATTGAAAAGTAGCCAAAAGTGTGGTAAAAGCATCTAGCTGTAATTAACTTTGTTGTAACTTATTTGCATAAAATCGAACTGGTAGTATTTAAAATACAAATTCAATAAAAACTTAAATCTAAAGAAATAAAAAATTTAAGTAAAAAATATATGAACATCACTACTTCAAAGAAAACATACTTTTTATTCTTAACTTATTATTTTAACTCATTCAATTACACAAGTATATATATACCTACATTCTTTTTTAGTTTCTTCTTTCTTGTCCCGTATTTCAAATTCAAAGTTCTCATTTCTATCCAATCCTATATTATTGTGTCTGTCTGCGCTATTATTGTGTCCAGAAAATTCTACTGGTAGAGACTTCATGTCTTTTGCATCCAATTTCAAATTGTATCTTGGTACACTGTCCATTCTGGAATAATAATAATGAACATATACAACATAACAATGATGAACACAGTATATTTATAAACTTAGCTAAGCATATCCTTTCTTAGTGTCCTGTCTAGTTTTTGTAACAAAAAATACATTTTAGTAAGTGTGATAAAAGTTTTAAGACATTGTTCAAGTTAACCTATGTTTCTAAATAAGGAGAAAATATTACATAACTAAAGTTCGTAAGTTAATCTAAGTTTTGTATAAGTAAAATCAATAACTTAGTGAATCTATCTACCTGTTAATGCAAATATTAAACTCACTCCATTGTGTTTTAATAGAGGGCCAATAATTGCTCTTATATACTGTAGAATATATATATTTTATCGTTGTTATTGGGAATATTTGTATTTTATATATATAATGTAGACCCCATAGGTAGTCCAGACTTACTTAGTTGCTGAAAAATTAAACTTTGCACGCCTCTATTATCACACTAATAACTTAAGTTTGTTTCTGAAGGTGTGTGATTAACAATAACACAGTGACAGGCAATCCAATGCGCAAAATACTTAAAATCAATAAGTATTATAAATAAAATTAATTAAGTATACTGAAAAAGTTTGATTTATAATGGAGAGCTGACTCACATAATCCCTCAACCTGTTGCTGGCAAACGTTAGGCGACGGGCATTTTGAAATCTCTGAAGATACCGTTACCGTAACCGTTATTTTGAAAAGCTCAATTACTAAAGAAATATGTTACAAGTACTAAAAAATCTTAACAGAATTAAAATCTCTCCTCAAAGTCCGCGAGAAGCTATAAAGGTAATTTTGCCAACTGCGTTAGTTATTTAAAAATAAATAATTAGTTTTGATCATATTTTCTTGGGAAAAAATTCTTTCACAGTGTGCATTTGAAATTATTAAATTAGTATACACATTAAACTAAGTTAGTATAATTTTTATATTTACAAACATCTCTACTATCAACTGCATTACTTACCCTGCCCGCTCCCGAACTTGACGATCCAACTATATTGATGTTGCCTCCGCGTGAGAGTGCTCATCGGCGATAACCACACACGACGATCCCGAGGGCAGGACCTACAGCTTCGACCGCTGGGCCTCTCCCAAATTATCTAAAAGTCTCACCCGGTGAGCTATGACCGTGATCTGCGCTCACCCACATAGGCCGAGTTCTATTACCCACCCTACTTTCTTTGGGCTATACAAGGCCTAACCCAATCAGCGCTGTTTCCAAAGGGAGCACTCCTTCCCTTTCACTTGTAGAGCCGTCAAGACCAAACAAGCTAACAGCACGGACTCCTTGAGGCTTTTGACCACAACTCATAGTACTTGTACTGCACATTAGTTAGTAGGTACGTCATGATCAAATTTCATTTGACGATATTCCTCGTCAATCAGCTGTCTAATGGTGTCATTACTCATTGGTATGATAGGAAGTTCATAGTAATGCCCTAAATGCCTATCCTGTCCGTGTAATTCTATGATTCCGGTTATTCGCCGAAACGCAGAGCACCACCAATGGATACCAAATCGGCTACAATAAAGAAAGACAAAAAAACTTCGTAAATAACTTAATCATGGAAAAAGTAACATTACGCATAGAAACGGACAGTAATATCAGAATCCAGTGTTGATGTTTATCGGTGTATCGCTAGAATACGATTGAATGTTTTTTCTACTATCGAATACTTTCTACAACAGTTTCATATTACCTTTTTTCTAGTAAAAAGCACAAATTTGTGATCTGATTCTACTGGTGTGAATGTAGAATCAGACACCAGAGTAACATTGCTAAACTACTAGTGTAATGTCAGTTATTTCTATGAGAATCACTATAATCATTAATAAACATAGTTATTTAGATAGAATTGTTATACTAAGATAATGTTGAAATACTTACATTTACAAGTGAAAAATAAACGACAAATTAATAGAAATATTTTATTACATATCGCATAACTTTACCTATTTAACTAAGACCCATGCTGTTTAAACAAACTTTACAAAAATAAAATTTTACTTAATCCTTTAGTCTATAAGTAAACAGAATAAATCTATACTATCCACTAGTTATTTCAATTTAGAGTACATCAGTCATTCTGTTAAGATGGATTAGGTAATAAGCTTGTCAGTCTTAGATGTTACTTAATATTGAACCATATTTAGAATCCTAAAAGCATCCATCAATTTATAAATATAATATTAAAATATAAGTCATTTATTATATAAAGGACACTTCACCGGAGGGTGGGCAGCAGCGCCCTTTCGAGTACAGCAGATGTTTTGCGATCACCAACCC